>OMKP01077953.1:0-27150 GCA_900302375.1 Bathygadus melanobranchus
TTCACCTCCTGACCACCTTTCCTCCCCAACCCTCTCCCTCTTACCCGATCAATACTTGAACACCACCCCTCCTGGATCCTTAGCACTTCCATATTTGTATGTCTTGGCTCTTTGTAGGATCTTGTACGCTGGTATGTCCCGGCACTTGAAATATAACTTAGCTTGTGTAGCATCTTATCCTGGCTACCTGCTGTTGTACAGTAAGGAGCCAACCTAGCAACTGTAAGCTTGTAAACTTGCTCTATTGACCTGGCAACCAGGAATGCTTGTAACTTGTTCTGTTCTAATTGCACTCTACCTTCAGCCATATATTGTTGTCTCCCTCTTTCGACAAATGTGTTACTTTTTTGTAAGTCGCTTTGGATAAAAGAATCTGTAAGTTAACTTTTAGACTTTTGATAAAAGTGTCTACTAAAGGTAATAGTAGGTAGGACTTGTAGTAAATGGCACTTGTCTTCTTTGTGGACACCCAGGCCTACGAGGGTGCTCTGCAGCTCTACGAGTCTCGGAGTCGCTTCGACGAGCTCTGCATTCCCATGTGTGTCATCCCCGCCACCATCAGCAACAACGTCCCGGGCACTGACTTCAGCCTGGGAGCCGACACGGCTGTCAACGCTGCCATGGAGGTACACACCGGTGGTGATTTCTGTAAAGAGTTAGCCATAAAGCACTGCACTGCTTTAAGTATGCAGTACAACAGAGTCATGGTATGTCCTGTATATGAACTGCCTCAGGCCTAGTTTACACTCTCTGAACAAGACAGACGAAGACAGAGCAAAAGGGACACATCCACAGTGAGCCGCAGAGGATTCTTATGTGTGACTCCGCAACTGCAACCGGAGACCGATCTTAGCGGAAAGAATTGTAACCGATGAGACGGATCCCTCTCTTCCCCTACTTCCACCAATGGTCTCGGTACTGGCCGCTACCCCGGTACCGAGGGGAATGTTATGGGGGTATGGGGCATATATTCTCTGACTTGGTGGTTTCCTCCTCAGGGCTGTGACACCATCAAGCAGTCAGCCAGCGGCACCAAGAGGCGTGTCTTCGTGGTGGAGACCATGGGCGGGTACTGTGGGTACCTGGCAACCTGCACCGGGTTTGCGGTGGGCGCTGACGCGGCGTACATATTCGAGGACCCCTTCAACATACATGACCTGAAGGTGAGGGGGGGCGCCGTGCTTGTGTGTGTGCGTGTTCTATGAAAGCGTCACATCATGTCCCCTGGGATGTGTCTCAAAAGCATCATGGGCCCTTCTTGTCACATGGCCTTCATCTCCCTCTCCTTCTCCTTAATATCTGTGCCAAATTCCTCTGTTGGCAATTTAAAAAATAAAGCTTAAGGAAGAATGTTCTCCCAAGAGAGAGACACTTTATACTGACTCCAAAATAACTCAACATACTGTTCTGTCTGAGGGACCTTCTGAAGTGGATCTGTGTTATTGCAGCAGCTTATTGACAAGTCATCTCCTCCCACAGACAAACGTGGAGCATTTGAAGGAGAAGATGAAGAAGGATGTTCAGCGAGGTCTAATACTGAGGTAAACACCGTCTGTACCTTCTGGCTTGGAGCTACCCAGAAGCAAATGTACATCTCTCAGACACATTTTCTCATGTTTCTTGGCTTTAAGGAATGATTATTCTTTTTCAGTTCAGCATGAAGCATCAATGACATCACATATGATTAGAATACTTAATGGGTCTGTGTGGTCTGTGTCACGCTTATCAATTCAATTTTATAATCACAAACGAACATTTGGAAAAACTGAAAATTAAGTTAAAATATCGAAAGTTAGAAACATGTTCTGCCTTGATCTTTGGGATTTTAAACCAGTTTTCAGTTTTTCTGTTTTTAATTAGAACATCGGAAAATTGGGAACATGAAAATGGATGTTGATGATGTTGATGGCGATATTCTAAATCTCGATTAAGTAGCATAGATATGAGAAGGCTAGTTACGCCCTCAGTCAAGTCAGCTCGACAACAGAAATGCAATGGGGGACGACGTGCTTGACGTGGAATTGCAGTTCACAAAAACGTTCAACATTCACCCCCAAGGGGGAAACGTCCATCCATATCATCGGCGGACCTAAATCGGGATCACAGCGGCGGCGGCTTGCTTGACCGGCTTTTCATAAACAACGGCTCACTTGACCGCCGTAAAGCATCGGATAGTGGAAGATGTGTTCTAGTTACACATAATTCACTATATATAGCCTAAAGGAAATGTTTTGTCTATAGTGTAAGGGTAACAACCCTTAGTTGCAATCGCAGTTTGTTTACACTTCCACAAAGATTCTAATTATTATTAAAGACTTTCCTGAGTTTGGTATTGTTGGCCCACAAATAACCCCCGCTTCTCATACACACCCCCCCCACACCAACTAGCCTTCCAATCAGGCAACACCTAAGCGTAACCCGGGAGACAACATCACTGCGGTATTGAACAATTGGCGTCTAGACGCAATTTTTTATTTTATCTTCTGATTACAAAAAGAAAACCGGTTTAAAAGTTTAAATCTGTCAAAGCAGAAACATTTGTAACTTTAATTTAACTCAATTTTGTCTTTTTCCAAATCGTTTGTTTGTGATTTGAAAACTCATAAGCGTTACATGGACCTGGAAGGGTACTTTATTGAAACTCCAGGGGCTTTGTTTCTGTGGTGTACCATGTAGTCATTCCCTCTTTGTGTCTTAACAGGAATGAGAAATGCAACCAGCACTACACGACAGAGTTCATCCACCAGCTGTACTCTGCGGAGGGGAAGGGTGTCTTCGATAGCCGGGTCAACGTGTTGGGACACCTTCAGCAGGTGCAGCACACCTGCTGGATTTCTTTTTCCATTGATTGATGAGAATATTGATACATTTGTATTTTTTTCTATATGCCATTATGCAGTCCTGTAGTATTTTAGTGTTACTATTATTTTTGCTATTATATTTATATGAATCTATTGCTGTTTCATCTGGCCCTAGGGAGGGGCACCCAGCCCTTTCGACCGAAATTTCGCCACGAAGCTGGGAGTGAAGTCTGTTCAATGGCTCTCTAAAAAAATGACTGAAAACTTCCGACAGGGTGAGGACTACAGAGAGCAAAAACACTTGTTGTTTATAAAAATGTATCCAAGAGACTTCATCGTAGTAAGTAAGTCATGGTTTGTTTTCTTCCATTACACTGTATATTCCAAC
Organism: Bathygadus melanobranchus; assembly: GCA_900302375.1. Classification (NCBI taxonomy): domain Eukaryota; kingdom Metazoa; phylum Chordata; class Actinopteri; order Gadiformes; family Macrouridae; genus Bathygadus; species Bathygadus melanobranchus. The sequence continues at coordinate 3,190 of OMKP01077953.1, forward strand.
AGGCCGCGTGTTCGCCAACTCCCCAGAGACGGTGTGCGTGCTCGGACTCAACCGGAAGGTGGTGTCTTTCAGCCCAGTCACTGAGCTGAAAGCTGTGACAGATTTCGAGTAAGCAACGCGCAAACCTTATTCATTATACAGTAGGAACTGTCTCTGTCAATAGCCCATGTCAATTGGATAATGATTTTATTTATGTGTGTATTTTTTGCGCAGGCACCGGATGCCTAAGAACCAGTGGTGGTTCAACTTGCGTCCGATGCTGAAAATGTTGGCCAAGTACCAGACAAGTTTCAATGAATATGTCCCGGGGGAGATCGAGCATGTGACTCGCCGATCGCTCAGTATTGACTCTGGATTCTAGAGAACACTCTAGTCAGCAGCTCTAAGTATGACTCGTTGCTCAGTACTGCAGCTGAGCAACAAGGCTATTTACTACTGCTCAAAATATAAACCAAATGAATGGTCATAATGGGGCTATACAGATTTATATCCTAACTGCTTTAAGGTAGTACATGCAGTGGTAGTGGTTAGTAATTTATTCTGATCTCATATATGTTTATATTTGATTACGTCATGGTGTTGTACCGATCCATTTCATTACTTGTGCAACACTCTGACTAATCGATGCAAGCTGTTGTCAGAGTAGCCATTTAAATAAATTTCTAACAGTATTTAATTGTGTGATTGGCAGTGTCATAAGTTGCTATTCAAAACAATATGATTTGACGTATTAAAGTGATTTGATTTCTGCTGTATCTTGTTCAATGAATTTAAATCTCATGGAGCTATTATTCTCATTAGTGACATTTTTATTTCATTTTTAATTTAAATTTTTACTTATTGCTTATTTACTTTATTATGTCAATATCAAAATAAACGTGAATGTATGTGTGCAATAAATGTAAAATGCCTTAAATAAACATATTTTCAAGAAAACATTTAATTTAATTTAACATTTAATTAACATTTAATTAATTATATATCTTGAACACATGACATTATACAAATGTATAATTTAAGAAACATTAAGAATTAAATAGCATATGTCGAAGAAACATTTTTCATTTGAAACGTTAGAAATTCCATTTTGTTCAGAACAAACTGTCAACAACAATGACAACGCAAACAGCGAACATCTAACAAGTCTACTTTCAGTATTTGACCTGAATGAATGATCCCACTGCATCTAGCTGTAAGTGAACGAGAAGGGGAAGGCGTCCTCTGCTGTCCTATCTTGGCTCGATCCACTCCCCCCGGGACTTTTGGAGGAGAAGGAGAAGTGGAACTCTCTCTCTGGTCTCTCGGTTTGATCGAACGGAAACCCTGGGCCTGCAGTGACATGGTTATGGTGATAACGCAAGCATCGTAACATGTTGATGGTATTCTGGTCATGTCATATTTACCACTGGGGGATTTAGAGTCGCTTTTCTGGAAAAGACAAAGAAGTGTTGTCTTTAGATACTGTGTGTTATTTAGTACTGTGATTGACGTGTGTGTGAAGGGGTTGTTTGTAGACGTACGGCACCTTTTCACTGAAGTATGAGCTGGTGAAGGCGAATGGTGAGTCCTGCAAATACAAGTTGACATGAAACAAACACTGTAGCAACAACCACGTTAGATGTTCCTGACCTCTTCCTGACCTCTTCCTGAGCAGAACCCATGTCAAATCCAAACCCAGGAAAACTTGGGGTGCTCGGATCCGAGTTGGTGGAGAACAGAAAGGTTGGAGACTTGCGGTGGGAGGAGCCACGACCTGGAGAGACGCTGGGGCTACAGCTTAGAGGAGGAACATGGTTAGTCTCAATACTGACTGATTCTCACTGTATTACTGCATGTTCTGATGGTGAATAAGTGGATTATTATACTATAATTCTAAAAGTACACAGGACTGCACTGAACACAGATTCTTCAACGTTTGGTTTTGCACTGTTCATATCACTATGTTTTGGGTAATGTCAACAAGGGCCCTAAAATGTATAGGGGCCGCTTCTAAACAAATATTGGTATATAGGCAGCTTCAGCAGGAAGTAGAAGAACAAATATTTGTGTTGGCTTGCGAAGCAAAATAAGGTATGCTACAGTATAGTTTTTTTATTTGCTCATAAATGCTGTAATTATTGTATATTATATAATATATTCATATGCTATTGATCAGAATTGAATGGGTCCTGAAAATGTCTGTGTACTTGGAAAGAAATACTCAAACACAGAATATGATTTTGTTATAGGTAAATACAATATATTCTTCATGAGAATATTCATCACAAGAGCTTATAGAGGCTTCACAAATACACACATATTGTAAAAAATGAATGCCGATGCGAAAATGTTTTTACTTATTTTAAACATGAGGAAAATAATTTATATAGTACTGTAAACCTTTCCATTTTATGAGCTAGTGTTTGCTAACTTGGCCTGTTAGATTGATAAGCAGCACAGAGTTCCACACACAGGATGGGAGGGGGAGGAGCATTCAGTTTGTTTTCTGAGAGGGGGCACGATAAGAGTAACTTTGTAACGACAAAGACTATTTTAGGGTGACAGCTACTGACAGCTACTCACATTCTGCATTTACTTTACATTTTTACTGCTCATATTATGCTTGTAGATATATTATTTGCATATGTTTTATTTACATTTTGTATAGGGCTAAACAATTAGTCGAAATATTCGCAATATGGCCAAGTGCAATATCCAAATTGCAGGAGCTGCAATTTTTTGATATGGGTAAAAAGTGTAAATGTAAATTTAAAACACCATTATAAATGAAGTACTGTAGTGCTGCAGAGATGCTCTACGTGTCTACACATTCTCCAGATGTAAATAAATATGTTTCGTACAGATTGTGATGCAAAAATGATCATTCCCACTAATAGTCAATCATATCACAATTGCAATATCTGTCAAAATAATTGCAATATGATTTTTACCATATCGCTCAGCCCTCATATTGTATCTCTTTTTAAATGTTTTACTGTCAATTCTACTGTCAATTACTACAGGCTATGTGCCAAAGCCCCAGCGGCAGGCATGCTCTTACTTGATGGAGAAGGTTGGGGTTGAGGGGACGAGTTCCATGTGGCCCGGTGCAGATGGAGGATTGTTCCTAGGAGGCGAGGAGGAATGAGGAAGAGGATTGTCTCTCTGATCATTAACATCAACGTCTTCATCTGTGACCAGCAGTGGCCACTCTCCCTCCTCCTCTTTCTCCTCCTCCTCCTCCTCCACCGCACCTCCCAACACCTCCATCACCACCTCCACCTCCTCTCTTGCTGATGAGCCAGCCGGGTCTTCCTGATGACAGAATATTATATTTAAATGTTTTTATAGATAATAGGCCTACTAATTTGGGTGTCATGAAATTCATTGGTTTTCTTAGGAGACACATCCACATATACTGATTATACTTGACGAAATGGGTTGCTGTTATTGTATATTCATATCAAGGTACAGTAAAACTGAACAAGATCATGACCTGTGTCCTTGGTCCACATTGTTGGGCTGGATCTGCACTTGACTTCTGATCTGACGGGTGCTTCTGATCTGAAGGGAATATGTTACTTTGATAAGACAAGTCAATGTGTCATGATGAATACGTTCATTGATCTGTTGATCTGTTGATACACGTACCCATTGACTCGAGGTTTGACCACAGCACTGGGGTGTAGGAGAGATTATCTTGGACTGAGCTCTTCTCTATGGTGTCGCCAGAGATTTCCTTGTCGGGAAAATTCATCTTATGAACCTCCTGCCAAAACAGTGCTTTAGCATGCAACATAATACAGAACAATCGTTTTTGCTTTAAAGGGGCCCTATTATACCACCAGGTGTAAACATAATTAGTCTTTTCAAAAATGTGACATAGATGTATGATGACTAGATCAGTCTACCAGCCTACCCAGTGGACTGTTCCAACTGGTAAAATTATCCAGTCAGCATACATCTAGGTGGACACTCCCACTTGTGACATCACTATGTCACAATGACAATTTTGAAACGGCTTGTAATGGCGAATCACGCTCCCACCTGGTGGTATAATAGAGCCCCTTTAATATATTGTATATAATGTGGGGTTCAGTAATAATTGTATATATATATACGTATATATCACAATCTATTTTCTGCAATCAATTTTTACATTTAAGTCATCTTCGTCTAAAAGTTGTAATATGAGATTTGAAATAGTTTGTGGGATCAGATTTTTTAATTGTAAAAGCAGTTATTGTAGTACATACATATAGTAATACTGTGTATATTTCTAGCTTACACTCAACGTGAGTCTTCCATTCCCATGGGTATATATTAAAGTAGTTATATAGTACAAAAACTCTAGTTCTCTGGTTGAGATGAAGAGAGGTGATGCCTATGGAGGAACTAACATCCATCTCTGTCTGGTGGTCACATTGTGTTACTGGCTCTACTTCAGTCAGCTGGGCCAAGACGCTAAAAGGAAAAGCACAAAGAAATGAGTATATATATGTTTAAAGGGTCCCTATTTTTTTTAAGGGCCCCTATTTTACCACTCACTGATCGTGAGTCTACCAACCTACCCAGTGAACTGTACCAACTGGTAGACTGATCTAGTCATCACACATCTGGGTGGACACTTGTGATGTCACTATGTCACAATAACAATTTATGACAGTTTTGGCTTGTGATAGCTAATCACACTCACACCTGGTGGTAAAATAGGGGCCCTTTAATGAGTGGCACGGTGGCACCACGGTTGCCTCACAGCAAGAAGGTTGTGGGTTCAAGTCCCGCATGGTGCAACATGTCGGGGCTGGTTCCCGGGCCTTTCTGTTCACTCGGGTTCCCCCCATAGAACCCCACAACAAAAACATGCAGAAGAACAGATTGCTCTTCGGTCCTGTCCCTGACCAAGACAGGACTGAGCGTTTGGACTTGTGTGTGTGGCAAATAAAAGGACCAATGTCCTCTGATTACTAAAAATGAGGTTTCATGTAAATACCTTTCTGCTTGGTTCTCAGCGAGGGAGGAGTTAACTGTTGCACCTAAACAGACATCATTAAAATGAACCACTACATTATTTCCAATCCCTTCCCTACCTAGTGTGTGTGTAATGCTATTTTCATAAAATATGATGTAATCACCCACTACAGTCTTCCGATCATGCTGTTTCATGGCTATTTGATCCTCCAAAGCCTTAATCCGACACTCAACATCCTCTTTTTCAGACTGAATTGCAAGGAGTTTTTTAGCGAGAGGATTTTTGCAGTAAAACTCTTTGTGCTGCTGGAATACGTTCCTGTAACTCACAATCCTCTCTTCATACACCTTTCTTTGTGGGTAAAAAACCAACATGTCACTCACAGAAAATGTCCAAATGAAAAACTGCTGAATATGCAGATAAACATACTTATCTTGGTTGTAGTTCTCCTGTTTTCTCTCGAGTTCTGCCTTCAGTGTCATTTCATAATGTTGAAGAAGGCTGTTAGTTGCCTTCATGCTGTGAACGGAAGTGTCAATTGCAGTATATGAAGGCCTAGTATACACACAATAAAGAATTGATTGTATCTTCTAGCCCTATCTGATACTCTAGCCATTGAGAAGCTTATCTCAGTCAGGATAGAGTGCCATCTAGTCTCACAAATCAGAAACATCTAAGTCTGATGGCAGATAAGCTCAAATCTGTGTGAATGGGGCTTTTCACTTTCTTACAAAAAAAAGGTCATATGTCTGTCGATTATGCTGTCATGGCTTTGTTTTTTCAAAAACAAATGAACAAAATACTACTAGGTAAAAACTCAGACGTGAAACAAGGCTATACGCTCGCTTTAGAAGACTACAGCACTATCACCATAGTGGTGCCGCAGCTCGTCCGTATTGGAAGTCTGACCAATACATTTGTTAAAATCCTGTTCTGAAACCTCCATCTTGCCATTCTCAAATGAGTTTCTCTCCAAGTCTGGATGAATAACTCTGTGACAAAACAGGAAACCCTGCGTGACTCCACCCCTCACACTTGCTGGTTTCCGGTGCAGGCTCTGTGTAGTCTCCCCCAGAAGTTCAGTACAGTATATCACTTGTAACCTGTAGTACAGTACAGTAAAAATAAGCAATAGTTTTATCGCACTACACCCAAAAGTCTATGTATAGATCCAAGACGGAAGCAGACATGGCCACTGACTTCTGTGTTTCATTTCATAGATTTTCAAAGATGTGTGCACTCAACTATTCCTTTCTTTTCCCCCCTCTGACACCCAGATCGCAAAACACATCTCTGAATCTCTGGCAGACATCAGCAAATTGACGACATCACCTGAAACTTAACCGTGACAAGACTGAGCTTCTCTTCATGCCGGGGAAAGACTGCCCCCACTTGGAGCTCATCACTGTTGAAGACATTACAGTATCTCCTTCACCGACCGTAAGGAACTCTGCATAGTACTGGACAATCAACTGTGCTGCAATGCTAACATCACTGCAGTGGCCCGATCTTGTAGAAATGCTCTCTACAACATCTGCAGGATCCAGCATTTCCTCACACGAGAAGCAACACAGATCTTGGTCCATCACCCACCACGACAACTGCAACTCGCTCCTGGCTGGACTCATTACTTAAACCTTTGCAGCGTATCCAGAACGCCACAGCACACCTAATGTTCAACCAACCTAAGTTCTCCCATGTGACCCCCCTCTTCCATGACCTCCACTGGCTCCCTGTAATCGCTCGCATCAGATTCAACACATTGGTGCTGGCCTACAAGGCTGTCAGTGGAACCACCCCCACCTACCTTCAAGCATTAAGTCAAACTCCATGGCCCAGCTGAACTACTTCAGCTGGTACAGCCATCGCTAAGAGCAAGCAAACGTTGCTCCGCAAAGTCACAACTTGTCTCTGTTTTGACACCGCAATGGTGGAACGCCTGACCGTAGCTCCCGACCGATGTCAGGACAGCAGAGTCACCCAGCTTCCGCAAGAGATTCAAGACTCACCTGTTCAGAGTTCACCTGGACTCTGCATAGCTTCTGTATGTCCTTGTATGGTTGTATATCCCAGCACTTAAAATAGTACTTAGCACTGTGTAGCATTTTATCCTGGCTATCTTGCTGTTTACCAGCAAGGGTTCAATCTAGCAAGGGTGTTTCATGAGTGCTTGAAACTTGTTCTATTCAAATCTTGCTGTACCGTCAGTGATATATTGTTGTTTCACTTTTTCAACAAATGTACTTATTGTAAGTCACTTTGGTCAAAAGCATCTGCCAAATGCATTAAATGTAAGCGTAAATGTGCAGCACATATCGATTGTAAGCAAGTGGAGCATATCCCGCCCTATCCTGATGAGGTGTGTGCAGAAGACAAGTACCAGAATATTGACTGATGTTTGTACTTTGCAACTCATTGTCGTTTCTTGCCATCTTAAGATAAGCATATGGCTGGAGGAGCAGATGGAGCAATGCATCTCCTAGCTCCCACTTAACTAAGATGAGATCTCAAACCTTTTTGCATTGTCCTTAATTTGTTTCACTGTAGTCTGTTTCACAGTGATTTCGTCCTCGAGTTTCTTGATATTTTTCTGGGTTGTTTCAATAAAAGACTTCCTCTCTGTTATGTCAGCTCTGCAAGCTGTGAAGACATAATTTTGCATTATTATTATTATTATGCGGTTGCATTGTGGTTGGTTGAGAGCAGAGGGCATTCACCTGTTTTTCTGTCTACTTAGGTCGGAAAGAAACACAAACTATCCATACCTTTAATTAGTAGATTTAGCTCATCCTTCCTTTGAGAAAGCTCCCGTGTTTGCAGAGCTGTAATAATTAGTAGTTTCTTATATTAAGGGCAACATTTATCCTGGATATCTTATTAGACTTAAACTACTAGCTAGCTACTTGCGTACAATGCTACTATTAGCTCGCTTAGTATTTGATGGTATTATTAGACTTTAAACAATGAAACCTTAAATTATTTAATTTACTTATATATTGTTTAATTAACTTGCCTAACTGGAAAATTGTTCTATCCAGGAAAACGAGAGAATGTTGTTGTTGGTCTTCCATTTTATAATAGACAGTTACAAGTGTACTGCTGCAGCGTGTTGCTGAACTGTCAATAAAAGCGCTTCAGTTGCAAAAACATGCGCGTGCCTTTTACATAATTATGCGAAAAGTAAGTTACATATTACCGTAATATGCGAGAAGTAAGTTACATAAAGGGCGACAGTAGCTCAGGGGGTAGAGCGGTTGTCTGCCAACCGGAAAGTCGCTGGTTCGATCCCCGGCTCCGCCTAGCTAATTGTCCCTGAGCAAGACACCCAACCCTAACTGCTCCCGACGAGCTGGTTGTTACCTTGCATGGTTGACACCGCCGTCGGTGTATGAATGGGTGAATGTGAGGCAAATGTAAAGCGCTTTGGATAAAAGCGCTATAGTCCATTTATAATACCGTAATATGCGAGAAGTAAGTTACAGGCACTTGGTGAACACATTTGACGGCGACGTTTTATTGCTGATTTTACGGAACATATGATAAAGGCCTATAGCTATTAGTAGGTAGGCCTTTATTTGTCAAGTTCATCCCATATAGTGTATATAAAATGTAATTATTAATATTTAATTTTTTAAATACATATAATTGTCCTCTATCTGTCAACATCTGGACGCTCATTTTATTAAAAACACACTGCGCATACTCATATTTTGAAAATGGTAAGAAAAAAAACTGCATCAATGTGATGAGTGAAAGTAATGTTGACCGCTTTCGCGTTCTGCGAATGTCTGCGAATGGATTGGTTTAGTGATTGGTTTCATGAGGGGGAAGGGGCGGGATTACAGGCCTATTCTGGAACACAGTTTGCGGCGCATCTGTATCTACACACAACGGTGTGAAGTGGATTGGCATGCGCCTACATAATATGGATCTATCACATATAGCATTTAAACCAATAGGGTTGTATAGCTGCTGATCTAACCGGTCAAATTCAAGGTAAGATTAGAAAGGATTTGCATGATAAGGTGCATGTATCCGTCGCTGGTGTGGTTGAAGAGATATGGGTGTGACTTATAGGGAGGGGATCAGCTGTGTGTCTGTGGATACATTGTGAATTTCCCCTCGTACATTAACATGTATTATACCGGTGATTGATCCTACACAATAAGCCTATGTGAATCGTTTATTCTAGTTTTCTTAAATAGACTCTACACTAGGGGAACGATAAAAGCAGAGCGTCGACAGAGGCAATCCAGAGGCACCTTTTACGAACAAGATCAAATGGGATAGGCTATTTCAATGCGTTTTGTGTTCTCGGGCTACTTCTGTTTGTTCGTTTGCATTTTAGTGTTATTGCGGTATTGGTCGCTCATATATTGGGCCACACACGTTCGAAAATATGTCGATGTCCCGATGATTCGAATGCTAGGCTCTGTTAACAAAACGGATAATGCAAGTAGAGGAATTGCATCCCAACTAACGCACTCAAATAATTAATATAGTTGTGCGTGCATGCGTATGTGGCCGTGATGGTACGCGCGTGTCTATCATCTGCATTTCCAAATGATAGGTGTTTCACTTCACTTGTTTTCCTTATTCCACATCGTCTCGGTGTTCCGAAAGTTCACATTTTGTCTCCATATAATGTCTTGACAGAAGCCACGAGGAACCAAGGGGGGCTTTCTGCTGGGTGCGCAGGTGTTGGTTAACATGGCCCAGGTAGAGGAGCAGCTGACCGAAGGGGAGAGTAGCTCCCAGATCATCTCCCTGAGGTCGGACACCCCAGAACAGCCCGCAGGGGAGGGGGGAGTGGTGGGACCTGCCATGAGGAGGAAGAGGAGGAAGAAAAAGGACCCGCGTCCGGAGTCCATCATTGTGTTTCGTACGGAATCGGAAAGGACCGGCGGAGAGGACAATGGCGGCGAGGAGTGTCCGGAGAAGAGCGCCGAAGAGGCAGCCAAATTCCTCTGTACGCCAACAAGTGAAGGTAAAAAAGTGAAATATGGTGTAGTGAATCATTAAGCATCTAAAGTCAAAGAAAGCACGTATAGACGTCCAGTACATTGACCGATTTTGAAATGTTGAAAATATAAATCAAAAGGTAGTTGTTCTTTGTTGGAAAAATTCTAATCCGAACAGGTGCACACATTATTTATTACAATTTAACTTGTTTGTTTGTATAGCAAATTGCATCCTGTTGCACTCAGCAGATCAGAACCCATTGGAACAACATGTTGTTTTGGCCAGTCTTGAAATCAGTCTTTATAAGTTCCTCCTGTGGTGTGTGTGTGTGTGCGGAGGTGGAGGCTGGAACCTGCCCCCAGACAGCCGCTATGTCACCCTGACCGGCACCATCACCCGGGGCAAGAAGAAGGGCCAGCTGGTAGACATCCACGTCACCATGACGGAGAAGGAGCTCCGGGAGCTGGCCAAGTCCAAGGAGCGCCTGGACGCCGAGTGTGAGGCTGGCGAGGGCTCCTCGCGCCGCTGTGGCCTGGGCGTCTGCCAGGGGCCACACGTGGTCCTCTGGAGCCTCTCTTGCGTACCGCTGGTGTTCCTGCTCTCCTTCATCACCTCCTTCTACTACGGCACACTCACCTGGTACAACGTCTTCCTGGTGTACAATGAGGAGCGGACGTTTTGGCACAAGATCACCGTCTGCCCCTTCCTCATCGTCTTCTATCCCTTGCTCATAATGCCTGTAGCGCTGTCGCTGGCCCTCTACTCTGCCGTGGTGCAGGTGTCCTGGGCATTCAGCGCCTGGTGGCAGGCGGTCAGGGACCTGGAGAAGGGCTTCTGCGGCTGGGCGTGCGGGAAGCTGGGGCTGGAGGACTGCTCGCCGTACAGCATCGTGGAGCTGCTGGACTCGGACACCCTCTCCGGGACCCTGCAGAGCAAGGCCCCCCGTGAACTGGACCAGACGTCATCTGTGTGAGACCGGGGGTCGTGGTTCGGTCTAGGGTCTGTCTCATGTTGATGATGTCATCAAGAGGTAGAAAATGCATAGGCCAGATGTGAGGCTGATGGGACGGATGTGAGTGGCTTTGGTTTGTGTGATATGGTGGGTATTGACCACGGTTTGTCACACAAGACTATGAAATGTCTGAAAGTTTTACACTGGAAATGGTTTGATGTCATTTTAAGTAATTTCTTTTCTTTTTTCTTATCTTGCACTGAGCTGATTTAATTTGGCACTTCCATTAAAACTATTGATGTTATTTACTGTTGTTAATATTTCAAACAGCCTTGAATAAAGCTAGTATTTGAGAAGAAGACACATTTATTATACATAAGTCACAGTTTATGCTCTCAGCTACTAATACCTCGGGTACAATATCAGGGCCACATTTCCTCCAGGTCACTAGATTACATTTGATTATTATCATTCAATTATTATATTGTACAGCTGTTCACTCAGACAAGTATAATACTTACTGGCTTTGAGTGCTTGGAAAGGAAAGATCTGATAGATCTCCCTCACTCTCTCTCTCTATGACGTTCTCCCTTACTCTCTCTCTCTGTCCCTATAGCTAGAGAGAGAGAGAGAGAGAGAAGCAACACTTTGGACTAATCGGACTATGTACATAATTCATATTTACTTCAACGTATGTTAACTTATGACTGTGTTGTACTGGTGTACTACTGTGCGAGGATGAGATCATTATCATCCAATGGAAATACATTTGAAACCGTAGTTTCATAAGATGAGATCAAGTGAGTTTTCACAATTTTTGTCTTTTTGTCTGTTGGCATTTAAAGCGATGGACAACACACATCTGTAATGTACTATTCATTATGTTATTAACGGTTATCAACGTGTGCATTAAGCATCAGAAAATGATTCAGTAATTTCCTTCTGTACCTTCAAACCGATTTAATGGGTGGAGTCTATTTGTCCTCCTGGCTACATAGCCAAGTGGGTGACCAATCGGTGTACACTCACGTGGCCAAGGCACTGACCGATTACCATACACTCACATTACAGCAACGGTGCAGACTTGGAAGAAGTACAAACTAGGGCTGGGCGATATGACCAAAATCTTCTATCCCGATATAGGTCATTTAATATCTCGATAACGACATATATCACGATAGAGCATGTTTTCTGGTAATTCAATAAATAAATAGGCTATATAATGACCACATGGTAAAGCCTATTTTTCTATACTCCTGTGTGAATTAAATACTTAACAAATAAAATGCTGAGTATGTTCTCATTTTAAATTAAGAACTTTAGTGAAAATAGAACAGCTAGAACAATCTGGTATTACTTTAGTGTAATGCAGCCTTTAAAACCATAAAAAGACTTATGCCATATCACAATATTACAATATCCAAAATCTAAGACGATATCTTGTCTCATATCACAACATCGATATGTTGATATATTGCCCAGCCCTAGTGTAAAACAGTCAAGAGTTTATTACCTGGCGTTGAGATGTATAATATACATTATAATATGTTTAATATACAGTACTTTTGGACAAGATATTTGGTAGGTATGTGGATACATCCCTCTGTGATATGTTAGTTATATTTTATGTTTTAGATCCTGTTGTCCATCACTTAAGTTTGACAGAAAGGGAACATTTGTAAAGCCAACTTTAGTTTTAACAACTTGTTTCACATGTATGTAAAGTGAGATTATGTGAGGATCACTGTCATATTTTTTTATGTTTGGTAGATTTGAATTATTTTGATAAATTTGAGTCTAGTCGACTAGCTCAAGTCTTTGAAAGTAGAGGTTTTGTTTAATGTATTGAACACTATACAATCTGTTACAAAGAGCAAGATGATACAGTTGAAAGATGGTCTGATGGTGTTTGTTTTAGGTCATTGTAAAGATACATTAAATACATAATTCAAACACAGTGTGTAAATGTATGTTGAAAATGCTGAAATCTTGATGGTTAACTTTGTATTTTGCCATGGAGAAGGAAATTGAATGGAATATAAATGAATGAAATAAACATTTACAACATTATACAACTATTATTTTCCAAACCTGTGATCTGTGTTGGTGATGGCTGAGGGACATACACATTTCTATCTGCTAAAATAGATCGGTGCAGTGTTCACTGTAAACAAAGCACAGGTGGACCGAACAATTAGAAATGTGTTGCATACAAGAGCTCTTCGGTGTGCACCGGAGTGCCAAACTTAATAGTCTTCATACATGAACGTCATGATCCAGTGTGAAAGGTAAAAGACCATGGAGAACTTAGTTTTACTCAGTGACTCTGAGTCACCGGGTAGTCAGGTGCTTCAGCAATGGGCAGGGTAGTCAGACTGGGGATAGTTCGACAAAGGGCTGGTAGTCAGACAAGCAAGGATTTGGCAATGGGCTGGTAGTCAGACAGGCGATGGTGGGTAATGGGCAATCAGACAGATGAGGAATAACCTGAACAAAGGGAACACTGAGTCACTGGGAGGAAATGAGGATACAAGAGGCAATAACAAACACTAAACTTGATAAATGCTAATAGAATCTGAAACACTGAAACGTGAGGGAGGGAGACGATGTGGAGGGCATGTCCGGAGAGGTAGCAGAGACAGATGAGGTTTGACTTGGGAGACGTGGGAAGCAGGGAGTTTAAGATGGACAGCTGACAGGTTAATGATTTGATCAGTGATGAAGGGACCTACGAACAGTTTCCCAGACTCCACTCTCAGTGACAGATCCCAGGAAGACGATCCTAACCCTAACCATCTGCAGGAGTGTATACGGCAGTGGTTGGCCTGGGACTGAGTCCTGGTGGAGGCATGGAGAAGGGCAGTTTGAGCCTTCCTCCAGGTGTGGCGGCAACGATGCAGGTGGTCATGGAACAGCGATTTCGTCCTCACAGGCTGGAAACAGAGGGGATTGATACCCAAGGGCACACTCAAATGGTGACATACCGGAAGAGGCATTGGTGAGGGTGTTGTGGGAATATTTGACTGTAGGGATGTGGGATATGAATTGAGGACCTCTGTTGGAGATAATCTCAGTGGGGTTACCATGCAGGCAGAAAATGTGGGTCATGAGAACCCTCTAACTGGATGATCAAACACACCCTACATATTAGAAACAAAACTATCATAAGTACGGCTAGCCAAAGCTGAACTCATATCACAGATGCCCAGGCTAACACATTACCTTAAAAAGACCCATAATGTAAGCAATCTTAGCCCTGATGGTAGAGTATGTTAATGGTTGCTGCTCAAATACTACAACATTAAAAATGACCAGCAAGACCCAAAATCCCTGCCCCATGTCTGGGAGACGGTGCTCTCCAGAATGGTGTACTAGTGGATCTGGAGGAAGAGAGTGAGTAGGATGGTTTAGTTGTTCTCCGGGAGGAGCGAGTGGGGAAAAGCTGATTGTAGATGAGGTCTTGTAGATCTGTTCGCCAAGCTGAGAGAGTCTGTGAAATCCCACCATTACTTCCTGGATAACTTATGTGTGGCACCTTTGTTTGCAAGGGCTTGACAGAGGTTATCAGTGTCTGCTGGATCCATGTTTGGTCTGACAATTGTCGAACAGATCGAACCCAAATACAGGCTAACACATTAGGAATGGACACCACAGCCGGCTCCTACTCCAAGGACACCTTTGCCGCCCTATCAGCCAACTCATTATCACCACACAAACAGGAACCTACAAGACCCCACCTGACCTATGTTGAACATATCACCACCTCTGGTGGACGAACACCCTCAACCCACTCAAGCACCCAATGCTTGACTGGGTCAACACAGACGGACATGCCGTCATTCAGCCAAACACCAAAGGATATTTCGACCACCACTATCAGGATCCCTAAATCCATCTGTATACACCTGAAGAGAAGAAGACCACTCACTCCTCACTGCCATGCCCTGTGTGTGGGTTGCATGTGGTGTGTAAAAATGACTTGTGTGACTTGTGTGTATTACACACTTGTGTGTGTAAAATTGTACACAATTTTGAAATTAACTCGCGGTTTTTCATCATTCGCCTAATGAAATATAGATTCAAATTTAATTCACTGCTCCTCGCTGTCTGCCGCTTCCACTTATTCGTGAACATAGGAACTACATTGTTATTGATATTTTCTTTCCGGAGTCATAACAGAGTGACACACACAGTGAGACGAGGGAAAACTATGGCACCGGCCGCTAAGGTACCTTTCTAATATACCTGTATTTTATGTTTGCGGATATTGTGAGAATTGTTTGGATTACTGCCTGAAGCTATTTGTTAGAAACTTAAGACAGTGTATTTGAAATGTATTCAACCTTTATAAGAGGACTCATCTGGGTACATTTGATGAATGTATTCAGCCCTGGGCATGTTAGGACGTATCGGTTGTTGTGCTATTATGGACACTCCCCCCACACAAAATGGGCTTCTAACCGCACGTTTATGTGGTAACGTCTCTGTTGTGTAAAGACGACACACTATTTGTGTATTTTACATGGCGTGTGGCTTTCAATTAAGTTAGACAAATCGTATTGTGTTAATGAAGTGATTTAAACGTGTTTTCTTTTGTAGTCAGCGTTAGTATTATGTATGGACGTAGGATCCTCCATGTTTACTCCCGATCAAGAGTCTCCCTTCGAGCAAGCCAAAGAAGTGGTTCAGAAGTTTGTTCAGCGTCAGGTAGGCTGACTCACAAGCTTCTCTGCACAGTAGAACCACAGAGTATACACTAGTTTCGACAAACGCCCTATGCTTTGTAACATTAACATGCCAGCTTCCTATGTTATCACAGGTGTTCGCAGAGAATAAGGATGAGTTGGGATTGGTTTTATTTGGCACAGACACTACAAATAACCAACTGGCCGGTGATGGCCAGTACCAGAACATCACCGTTCATCGCAAGCTGATGATTCCAGACTTTGAGCTTCTGGAGGAAATACAGCATCAGATCCAGCCTCAAAGTCAACAAGCTGATTGTATCTTTCTGCATACAATTTTTCATCAGTGTCTTAAAATTGTTTTAACAGTCATCTAATCCATCTTAATTACAAAAGTTCCTTGTTTAGGTGTCTCCCCATGATATTGCTATTGCTATACTTGTCAAATACCACGACTACACTCCATAACTGCTGTTCATCAGGGCTGGATGCGCTTGTTGTGTCCATGGATCTCATCCAAAAAGAATTACCGTAAGACTGTTGACACACTCCTCTTGTATTATAGTCCTCTCTGTTGTCTGTTTCTAAGAAATGCTACAAAACAATCCTATTCACTGAATCCATAACCTTTTATTGAAAGTTGAAATTTTGAAACAGATCCAATCAACCAACGTCAGGTTTATTTCTATAAATGAATCAAATTAATTTGGTGACATTGACACTGACCATTTGAAAATAACTGATTATAGTGGAAAAAAATAATGTTTTCATGCTGTTTTGTCTGTGCAACACGTTTTTCTGCCTTGTCTTTCAGATTAAAAAAGTACGATCGTCACAGCATTGCCATATTAACTGACCTCAACACCCAGGCCAACCCAGAGCAGCTGGACGTCATCATCAGCAACCTGACACGAGCAAACATCACACTGCAATTCTTGTGAGCTTCAAACCCCCAATCCCTGCTGCCCAAAATAAGGCTAATCCTAATCATCACTCATTCTTCTCTTCAAATGCTTCCAGCCTACCATTCCAAGTTCAGGAGGAGGAAGAGGAGGAGGAGGAGGAGGAGGAGGAAGGAGATGAAGGTGGAGGAGATGGCGGGGCAAGAGGGGGCACAGGCCGGTCGGGTGGCGGAAAGGGCCTGTCGCAGGAGCAGCAGAAGGGCCTGGAGATCCTGAAGGAGGTGATGTTCACCCTGGACGAGGAGGACGGCTTGGACGAGGTCTACACGTTCAGGTTGGTGGTAGGGCTGGGCAATATATGGATATTATAACGGTTTCGTGATATGAGACTAGATATTGTATTAGACTTTGGATATCGTAATGTTGTATAAGTGTTGTCTTGTTTTAAAGGCTGCATTACAGTAAAGTGATGTAACATTCTGAACTTAAGACTTTTCTAGATGTTATTTGCCTTTACCCACTTACTCATTATATCCACATTTCTGATGATTATTTCCCAAAATATCATCACCATTGTGTATACTGGAGTATACAAAAATAGGCTTTACAATGTGGTTATTTTATATACTATTTATTTATTTAATTACCAGAAAACATGCTATATCGTGATATATATCATTATCGAGATATTTACATTTACATTTAGAGCATTTGGCAAACAACCTATAATCGGGATAGAAGATTTTGGCCATATTGCCCAGCCATAGTTGGTGGTCCTGTCTAGCGCAGCTGTAGAGCACAGCATCAACACTGCCAGGGTTTGGGGTTTGATTCCATTGTTAGACACGTTGGATAACTGCATCCACCAAATGGTATACATTCATTATACACTGCCCGTCCAAAAAAAAAGTCGCACACTAATATTTCGTTGGACCGCCTTTAGCTTTGCGTATGGCACGCAATCGCCGTGGCATCGTTTCGATAAGCTTCTGCAATGTCACAACATTTATTTCCATCCAGAGTTGCATTCATTTTCCGCCAAGATCTTGTATTGATGATGGGAGAGTCGCACCGCTGCACAAAGTCTTCTCCAGCACATCCCAAAGATTCTCAATGGGGCTGTGATTCTGTGGTGGACAATCCATGTGTGAAAAGGATGTCTCATGCTCCCTGAAACACTCATCCATAATGTGAGCCCGATGAATCCTGGCATTGTCATCTTGGAATATGCCCGTGCCATCAGGGAAGAAAAACTCCATTGATGGAAAGACCTGGTCATTCAGTGTATTCAGGTAGTCAGCTGACCTCATTCTTTGGGGACATAACGTTGCTGATCCTAGACCTGACCAACTGCAGCAACCCCAGATCATGACACTGCCCCCACAGGCTTGTACGGTAGGCACGAGGCATGATGGGTGCATCACTTCATCCGCCTTTCTTCTTACCCTGATGCGCCCGTCAATCTGGAACAGGGTGAATCTGGATTCATCAGACCACATGACCTTCTTCCATTGCTCCAGAGTCCAATCTTTATGCTCCCTAGCAAATTTAAGCCTTTTTTTCTGATTAGCCTCACTGATCAGTGGTTTTCTTATAGCTACACAGCTGTTTAGTCCCAATCCCTTGAGTTCCCTTCGCATTGTGCGTGTGGAAATGCTCTTACTTTCCCTATTAAACATAGCCGTGAGTTCTACTGTTGATTTCTTACGATATGATTTCACCAAACGTTTAAGTGATCTCTGATCACGATCATTCAGTTTTTTCCGACCACATTTCTTCCTCGAAGACGATGGATCACCACTATCCTTCCAGGTTTTAATAATGCATTGGACAGTTCTTAACCCGATTTTAGTAGTTTCAGCAATCTCCTTAGTTGTTTTCTTTGCTTGATGCAGGCCAATAATTTGACCCTTCTGAAACTGATTAACATCCTTTCCATGACCACGTCTTCCGACATGGTTGTTTATGAAATGAGAAGCTACTCACTGCATCAGCTAGGGTTAAATAACTTGTTGCCAGCTGAAACATATTAATCGCTGCAGTAATTATCCAATGGAAGGCTCTTACCGATTTGCTTAGTTAAATCCAGGTGGTGACTTTTCTTTTGGCCAGGCGGTGTATGTTGGCAATTGTATTTTACAAATTGGATTCTATTTCTGCAACGACTCTCTTTGAACACTAGGTGGCAGTGTCTCATAGTATGAAAATAAAAGTGAAAGCTATGAGCCCATCAATGTGTTACATAAATCAATTCAGAATAACAAAGAATGCCAAGACACGTGACTTGCAGTTCTAATACAATCTTTAATTGGCTTTTCAGTTTGCTTCTTGATACCTAAATATTAGCTGGCGGAATATGGAATCATAATACAGTGTAGATTTTATATTTTTTTCTTAAAATCAAAGCAATGTATACATGAACAAAACTAAACAACAAAATGCAGAATAAACATTATTCCTCTAAATAATCATACGCATCTCTTCTTGTGCTTCGGACCAAGTTGGGTTTCAACTCAAAACTTGCCTTCATTATTTCCCTGAACATGCAAGACAGCATCTCATTAACAGGAATGTGGGATGACATCACCTTCGAGTGACATCACTGCTGGTGTTCCAGTTCTTGACAATGACCGAACGTGTGCCAATCGAGCACCTCCCGGTCACACAATAAACCACACAACACAAGGGGCCAGCAGAATGACACGCACGCACGCCAACCGTCAAAGCAAATAATCTCCACCCCCACCAGAGTAGTAAAAACTTCAAGTGACTGTCAAACGGATAATTCCAGAATATAAAATCAGACCTGCACTGTCAACAGTTACAGGGCACGCCTGCATGAGGTGACCACACTGCTCAAATTAGTTACAAGAATTACTTTTTTTTTTTTAAACACACACGTTTTTATTACAGCAAGTGAGACATGGTGTGTGGAGAGAGGGTGAAGTTGCATATAAACTTCAAGAGGTCATGAGTTTACACTGAATCGTGATTCTAGGAGACGATTTACACATTTGGGTGTTCTGAAGCCAGTGAAAAGCCCTGGATGAGATCAGACCACAGAGACATGACAAGCCGTTTCGGATTGGACCTTCCCTGCAGCGTGGCGCTGGTAGGGGTTCTGGGGACGATGACAGCATGCAGACCGGGCGCCTGGTGCGGACTGTCTTCCAGACAAAAGGCCTTTGTGTCTGCCGGTGACGTCTCCATTTAAACAACACTAACAGACAAGGTTCAAACAATGCTGGGCTCTTGTTGTTTTGTTTTTGCTTTGGCACCCGTGTGTACAAAAGGGAGTAGAGATGAGTGTGGTAGTTCATCTAACTAACATCAAGAATCGCCGAACGACTCGTTTAATACGAAGATTAAAATAGTCAAAGCTTAAGTTCATGACTAGGATACATCTCAAGTCTTTTAACAGCCAAACCCTTCAGTAATATTTAAAATGTTTAAAATGCATCACCTTTGATTCTAACACTTCATTATACACATCTCGTCTCAGATCAGCATAATATGACACCGAGCTCACAATCCTCTCTCCTTCACCAACCTTACATCCTCACCTACTTCCCTGTTTGTCAATCTAGCCAACCAATCAGAAGCCATCTTTAATTCAAACTTCCCAGTACCATTTCTCAACCCTTTCTTTTCCTTCCTTCATACCATCGAGCTCCTCATGCTGATGTCACATCCTGACCACGTCGTCTCAACTTGACAAAAAACAATACATTTACATTAAAAAAAGAAAAAAAACATAAATAATAGACTTAAGTAATTATATTATATACCATGTAAAAACGAGATGATCCAACATGTGAAGAGGCACAGTGGGACAGAGAAGGACTTCACCTGAGAGGAGAACCAGAGACGTGTGGGGAGGGCCGTGTTAAAGGCACATTCCCCGTAGCTTACGTTCACCCACACGGGGACTAGCATGTAAAAACAGAAAGCAGCTTTAAAAGACGTCCCCCCCACCCGCAGAGATGTAGCTTAGCTCAGCGGAGCTTTTGAATGCCCGTGCTATGAAGAACACAAAACAATGGCCTCACCAGCTATTGGGAGTAACTGAAATCTTGCCACACCTGCTCACTGTGCTGGCGGTGCTCAGTAAGTCAGTGCCAAAGTGGAACTTGGTGTTCTGATAACTGAACGAGGGGAAGTGTGAAAGCGAGGCGTGCCACGAGAGAGACCAGATGAGTCACGGATCGCTGCGCTGGTTCAGTTTCAAGTTTGCCTCAATTTCTATGAAGCCATGCGGAGGAATGTCACGGACACCAACATAACTATGTGGCTAACTAAAAACGAAAAACCAACAACCAACCTTCATTTATTGGGCATGTATAGTGCATATTTAGATCACCCCCCACCCCGCCCATCAAAATCATACATTTAATAATGGTTCAATTAAGGGAACTTCCTGAAGGGAATATGGAAATTCTTGGGCTTAGAAGCGTGACTACGCAGAGATTTCACGCTACACGAATCACCGCGAGGGTGTTAACGTTGAACCCGTGGCTTCATGGATCGACAATTCACAGATTCGTAAAGGCTTCTTTTGAAAACGTTTTGCAGCGTGCGTAATGCCAGTACACAGAAGCAGATTTGTGGGGAAGGAACGTGCTCCTGCCCTGGTGGCCGGCTGCTTCTCCAGAGGAAACACAGCTCTGGGCATGCGACAAGGGCATTCAATACAGTAACAATCAACGCTGGAAACCAGATATGAGCAGATGACATAGCGCTGTGAAATGCTTCACCAAGTTTGGTCATTTAAAAGAAAAGGAGAAAAACCTCGCCACAAAGGCAGATTCGGACAAACCTTATGAAATTAAGTCAATAGAAATCTGTGAAATCCCTAACATTTAACATAAAAAAATGGTAAAATATGAATTAAAAAAAAGACAAGCGAGAGTCGACTTGTATTAAGTGGAAACCACGGGTGCTAGTGTGCTACTCGTTCTGCATACTAGCATAGCGTGCAGAACGAGCGCATTACCTCAGGAGTCGTGCAAGACAACAACAAAACACGATGTCAGCGACACCGCACGTGGAGTTGGTTCACACCCTCGGGCTGGGAGGGAAACGGAGCGTCTTTGAGACCTTTAAATCCCCTTTAAAGCTTGTAGAAGAAGAGCCCTGCATAGAGCTCCCTCGGGACGCACCACCCAGATCCATTATTATACCGGGACATGAAGCTAACTCAAAACCCCAGGACCACAATAAACCAGATTCAGATCAATACCTTTATATTACTCAAAAACATACACACGTGGAATGTGGCTTTTAAAACGTGACGATGGTTGATTAGAGGTCAAACTGTAGCTGGTTATCTTTGGTGTGAGTGGTGTCTGGGGTGGGGTCTAAGTGCTCGTGGGCGGAGCCAAGGAGGGGTATAGAGTAGAGTAGAGCTGCTGGCCTTTTTTTCTTTTTAGTCGCATAAAACAAATTAAAATCCAATGTGTGTTAGTGGACGACCCTGACCTTTTAGTTTCTAACATTAGAAGTCACTGTCCACAGCAGCGGGCGTCTCTTCGTCGAAGCGGAAGCGCTTGCCGTGTGTCCGGGCGTAGTTCTCCTTGTCCTCCGTGTCCTCCGGGGGCGGCGCCCACTTGGACCCGCAGCACCGCTCTCGGAGCGTGCGGCCCGACACCGGGTCGGGGCTCAGGCAGTGCTGGGGCGGGTGCTGGGAGAGCCAGGGGTGGTTGATGCACTCTGCAGCGCTGGGCCGGTCCCTGCGGTCACACGGGCAAATGTGTACAGAGACGAAACACACGCTAGAACCACTCGCCTCTGAACGTGTGTTCAAGTCTCATCTCGCCTCCAGGTAAATTCACATTGTAGCCAAGAGAAACTGAAGCAAAGTGAATAAGATAATATCACAAGCCTTAATATTATCCCTCCTCCCAGACACTTTCAAATGAACGGAGTAATAACAAGAAATACATTATTTTGGTCCAGATTAAGTCAGAACACTGTGAAGGTCACGCCACCACCGGCACACGCAGTATGACAAAACCAGCACTACTCTGACTGGTCACTCACTCTGGAGCCTTGACCAGCAGCTTGCGGATGAAGTCCACGGCCAGCTCCGACACCCTGGCGAAGGCCTCCCTGCTGTAGTCCACGTTCACCTGGGACACGTTCAGGTACGTCTCCTGCTTGTCCTCGCCCACAAACGGAGACTCCCCCGTCACCAGCATGTAGGAGATCACGCCCACACTCCTTCAGAACGGTAAGAAGCAGATTACCCACCACAAAAAAGAAATAAAATGTTTTGGTTTTTTTTAAAACAGGTGCAATGGGCCTTACTCACATTGTAGCCATCTTGGTTCCATCTTGGATCTAAACGCTAGCTGGGTGCTTTCAGTTCCCCACACCCAGTTAGTGTTTAGATCCAAGATGGCCAGTAGATGAATAAGGCCTATTAGCGTGGGGTAATTACTGTGGGACAAAACACTAATGTAATGTGATTTGATTGGACTATGAGGAAAACAAGCTTGCATTGCAGGCTTCATAGGGAAGGGAAGTTCCCGGTTACTTTCATTATGAGTTGGATGTATAACAACTAGTAAAATAGGGGTTTTTTGGCCATACTTTCTGGAATAATAATAAAATGCTATGATGACACTTAAGTATTTTTACAGCTAATAATATGCAGAGCCAACACGTTGAAAGGAGAACCTATTTTCATTTCAAGGCGTTAAGTCAACATCAAATGCAAATCGTCTTGTTTCTTCAACGTATTTCCTGTAGGACACTTTGTACTTCACAAGTCACAAGTCACCGTACGAGCAGGCAGTAATAATATCACACCGTCAAATTACAATTATGACCTATTGATCTATGATCGAACCAAATCCCGTGCGATCAATACACATTCCTGCAGGTTCACGCCCTGCACTAACAACCCTTTCACCTGCAAATGAGTCAGAATGCCGGAGCAATAAAAAGTGGACTCAATCTGACATCTAAGGAACACACAAGGCAAGGAGACATTCAACCACACGGGCAGGAGGCCAAGCACTCAGTATGTTGTTGCTTTTGAAGACGTGTACAATCTGCTGTGTTGTATATGCTGATAAAACACACCAAACTGGTTTGCAAACAGGAGACTCACCAGAGGTCACTCGCAGTTGAGATGGGCTCATAATTCAGAATTTCTGGCGCTAAAATGGGATCAGAAAAGAGAGAGAGAGAGAGAGACAGAGACAGAGAGAGAGACAAGGTGAGGTTATCCAAGGTACTAACAGAAAAGTGTTGCTGTTGGTGTCATTACACTAAACAACTGTGGCATTTATTTTGTGCTACCGTGGCATTGATTTGATCACAACATTGCTATGCTGACATTTCACATTAGTATTATGATTCCCACAGCTGGGCAACATGACTACAGTGCATACTTGTGTTGTGTTGTAAAAGGAGAACGCCACCTTTACCTGGCAGTGGCGAAACAATGACTCACGAAGAAACCATTGAAGATGATTTCTACCATTACCACATACTGCGATGATC
>OMKP01077954.1:0-14142 GCA_900302375.1 Bathygadus melanobranchus
GAGCTCTCAACTTACAAGTTTCTTTACTCCTACTAAACTTTATAAAGCTTGTGTCCAAAAATACAGCTCTATTAGGTTGTAACCGCCCCCCCTATCAAATTCGTACACACACACACACTCACACACTCACACACTCACACACACACACACGCACACACTCACTCACACACACACACACACACACACACACACACACACACAGATCATACATAATTTCTCCATGCTATTTTATTTTTTTAGCTAGCATGACAGTTTCAGTTTAGGTCCCCTGTCATTATGTTAGCACATGAAGGCTCCTGTATGGTTGCCAAATGCAGAGGGTGGGCAACTGTGTGTGAGCTAGTGCCTGTGTGTGTGTGTGTGTGTGTGTGTCGGTAGGAGGCCAGGTCTGCCTGGCGGTGTGTCTGCCATCCGTGTTACAACAATAGATCAACAGCCTTGACCGAGTCAATTTGCTGTGCTCCTCACACCATTTATCTGTTCCAGTTTGACACGCAGGTCATTTGTTCTGACAACTCAGAGACGGGACAGAAGAGCTGCTGGATAAACACACACACGCACACACGCACACACACACACACACACACACACACACCACACATACCTCTGTGGTGTCTTTGTGCATGTTTGTGTGTACGAGGGAGAGAGAGGCAGACAGAGTTTTAACGTGTTTGTGTTGTTGCCGTCTCTGTTATGTTTTGATGTGACGGAACAAGACACAAAGAGACTGAGTGAGTGAAGGTGGGTAGTCCTGTCATTTTGTTGCATACATGACAAGCGATATTTTTATTTGGAATTTAAATGTGCAGAGTGAGCGCTCCGAATTGACTCGCAGACCAACTGTTCACACTTCCCACACTCTGAAGGCTGCCTTAAGTCATGTCATGTTAGCGTTCATGACATTTACTAGCTGTGGATATTTTCACACTTATGTCTGTAGGAGAGATTTAGCTTTGTTTAACATTAATAACAATTCGTAGAGAACCAAAGCAGATGCAAATACATAAATAGTGCAAAATAAATGTCTTAAAGGCGCAGTAGGCAAGATTTAGAGGAAATTCCACTAACCAACATGAATTTCGAATGAGAATGTCAAAAAACTTTGCTCTGCCTTAAGTCCCTCCCACAAACGAACGTCCAATTGTGCCCAAGCAGATCAGCGTAGTTGGGCAGAGAAAGGAAAACAGGAACTTCACTTTTTTCCTGATTGGTAGCTACAAAACTAGCCCTGTTTGGTTCTTTTTCTTGACAGCCTACTACACACAAGTCATAAAGCACAAGTAGAATTTATTTCATTTATTTTTTTGATTGGATGTCCAGATAGCTGCTGGAATGTTAAGTAATTTGCTAATTATTATAATTGTACTTAATTATGTTACACAAATATTGCACACTGCTCCTTTAAGTAAAAGATCCATGGATAAATATCCAAATGTAAACACGTCTTCCGTGTAGATTTTTTGATCTATTTAATTGCTTTTGCATTTCTTTGTTTGAACATGTTAATTCCTGTTTATTTATTTAATGATTTTCACCTGAAAGAAACTGAAATATAATGTTGTTAATAATGACAACAATAATAATAATGACGTTTCAGTCCAATGCACATAAAGCTACATAAAGTAGCTTTCAAAATAAAATCAGTTTGGTCATTATTTGTGGCCAGGACCAAATACCAAGCAGATTGCTTGCTGCTCATTAGCAACTCACTGACACGAGTTCAACGTTTTCATTCTGTTGGACTTTGAACTTCCGCTGCTTCGATGATCTCTCTAGACTGCTCAACTGGAATCATTTGAATTCTGATAAACTAATGGCACACTAATGGGCCATGCAAAACTATAGAGAGGCAAATGTCAAGTGATATTATACATTATAATTAGAATACAAACAAATAGTATACAAGTTAATAGATAAAGGTAAACATTTGAGTTATGATATTTATTTAGGCTAACATTTTAATTTAATTTCAAGCCCAACCTAGAGCTTAGCAAGGCACCATCCATCTCTGTGAAGATACACATTTAGAAACACATTTTACAGAAACATTGATTCAATTTACTCTTTAATTCAATACTTTCAGGGACGGTATATGGATGAAGGTTTTAGATATTCACACAATTTGTATCATGGATCTGGCTAGTTCTGGCAGGTTTTATTGTTTGCTTCTTGTTCAGTGTATTTAAACAAAGTTTACTCACACTATTCCAAAAATATATTTGTCTAACTATTTGTCCTGTTTTTTGCCTACATCAGCGGGAATGCGTCTTCTGTAACACATTCGTTTTTGTGGCTACAGTTAGGCTAATGAATGGGCTGCAAATGGGTTGTATTTATATAGCACTTTTAACATACTGTACACCCATTCATACACCGACGGCGGTGTCAACCATGCAAGGTCAGCTCGTCGGAAGCAGTTAGGTGTCTTGCTCAGGCACTTAGCAAAGAGGAGCTGGGGATTGAACCAGACAACTACTCTACCTCCTGAGCTACTGCCCCCAACAACTATTAGACTATTGTATAAAGGGTCTACTCACTTCTGGTTCCAGCTTGTTTTCCACGACAGATTTAGTACCCCCTCAATGTAGCTGGACGTCATAGCGACGCTGCTATGTTTGTCACAGCAAGCAGACAAGAGGCAAAAAGACAAAATCCCTTAAGCTATTCATAAAGTAATGACGTGAATATGCAGATGGATTCAACCCTCAACCTTATATAGCCTGAGATTATGCTCTCGACAATTATTATATGAATGTAGCTTGTACCACTATGGATGCAATAAGAGGACTGTTGATAAATGTAAATAGGCTATTAAGTACCTCCGCCATAGAGCGTGATTAATCTACCTTAATTTCACAACACTTCTCTGTCCTTACACCACAGTGGTGGAATGACCTCCCGACTGAGGTCAGGACAGCAGAATCACTAATCAGCTTCCGCAAGACACTAAAGACCCACCTATTCAGAGTTCACATGGAATAGCTTCCCTTCCTACCCACCTCTCCTCCCCAACCCTCTCCCACCTACTCGATCACTGCTTGAATCCCACCCCTCCTGGATCCCTAGCACTTCCATGTTTGTACATCCTGGCACTTTGTTGGATCCTGTATGCTGGTGTGTCCCGGGACTTGAAATAGTGCTTAGCTTTGCGTAGCATGTTATTCTGGCTACCTGCTGTTGTACAGTAAGGGGTCAACCTAACAATTGTAACCTTGTAACCTTGTTACATTATATGACCTATTGCTATTGACCTTGCAATCAGGAATGCTTGAAGCTTGTTCTATTCTAATTTGACTGTACCACAACTGTATTGTTGTTTCCCTCTTTTAACAAATACTACAAGTACTTTGGATATAAGCGTCTGCCAATCCCCTAAATGTAAATGTAATTTTTTTTACACATTATTTAATATTTAATTAATGCGTTATTTTTACAACCCTAGTTTTCTCGTCAACTTTTGGTATCACCTCAGCTGGCTTGGAACCTCGATGGAGGTGGTACTAACAAGTACCAGGTACCAGTACCAACTTTAGACTAACCAAATGCTGGACCCACAAAAACTCTGAAAATAGGTATTGACCATGCAATTCCAGAAGAGATATTACTCTGGAACCCAGCCCTGATGGGAAGCTCGGATCTGAACAACATTCAGTCGGCAAATCAGCACCAGTCATATGAAGATGATGACGAACCCACGCAGTGCAGTTTTGGAGATGTCTACAATGGCTTAATTCATTTAATAATTCTGCTGCTTTGGAATTAGTTTTATTGGAGCCCAAGTTTTTACTTCAGTGAAAATGGTAGTGGTAACGTCATTGGGATTGCGGGATCTTACTGGCTGAAGCTAATCCAATCGGCTGCAAATGTTTGTAGACGCCGCTCGACAAACACTGCCAACGCAAGGTCTTCCAGCTCTAATGAGCGAACCGAATATGGTCTGGCTGTGCGAGGCTAGGAGACAGCTGCATTGATTTCAACTAGTCTGTTGTGAGATTCTCACAACTCAAAGACCTTGCCGAGTTGTGTCTTGTGGAGACAAGGTGCAAGAGGGTAAATATACCGTTAAACAATCCACACGCCACTGAGTGGGCTAAGGGACCGTCTGTTTTTACCGATAAATGGACTAGCAGGTGGATCCAAGGGAAGCCTCCAGTCCCTTATTAATTCCAATAAAAAAATCCACTTAGTAGGGGGGTTAGCACAAATGTTTGTCCACACAGGTATTGCTGTCTTAAGGTTTTAATTACAAGACCAGGGCTGTACACAGGCAACTGGAGACTCAACACTGCCTACTGCAGCCAAGCTTTAATTTGATGTAATTATTTCATACACTTATCACTGAGCCTTAATGTTATAAGGGAGGGTTAACAACACTGGCAGTGTTTGGATGATAACATTGCCGCTACAAGTATGACAGCAGCATTTGAAGATCATGCACAAATATAGGCCTACATAATGTCAATGTGTATACTGTATCATGTGTCATATTTATTATCATTCAATATACTCATGCATTACATACACATACACACGTGCATAAGTGTAATGTTAGGCTACACACAGTATCCACAACACCTTAAATATCAGGAAAGAAGGCAGAGAGATACAGACAGAAAGAGAGAAGTATAGAAAATGTTGAACTACTGGTGACTAAATAGGCCAGGGCATATCTAGTCAGCTCACAGGACATTCAAAAATGGCAGGTGACAGATAAACAGGAGAGCATAGTAAGAATAAGGGCTTAGTCAGGCTTACTGTCAAGCTTACTACTCCAGATACCAGGTCCAAGATAGGGACTGTCACAAAGCCACATCAGTGGGATACGCATAACATCTTCACACCAAGAGCTCTATCACTAATCTGACAGGATTAAAGCCAATATGCCGTTCATGTCTTGGTCCACTTTTTCGCCGTGTGGAATCTGAATGTGGAGTTGTGTCAGTGTAAGCGATGGTTTAGTTAGCGGTCGGTCCAACAAGGAGTACTGCTAGAAATGGTTTCACTGTCGATGTGATCATGTTTTGGGTTATATTCGTATTAAAGAAGATCTGTGTGTGCATGTGCGTTAGCACAAGACAACTATTACACTATTAAAGCTATGACTTGTCAGTTGCCCTGTAAACACATGTATTCCCATTCTCTATCAAAACTAAACAAAGAAACATACACTTACATACACATACACTTTTGTTAAAGTTGGTGCGGTACTTCTCTTGTAATCTACCTCAAGTCCTTTCCTCTTTCCAACTTTCCAATCTTATCTCTCATATATATATATAATCTCTTATTTGTATGTCTATCTATCTCTGTTTATCTATCCATCCATGACCTATTGAACCATAAATGTATGCTAATGTATACTGCTCTCCAAGCACTATAATAACATACAAAGCATGAAAAGTCCACCTCACATCTACAACCTCAGATTTCCACAAAAACATTCAGCAAGGCCCGACTACACAGATCGATCTGGTGGATGTAGCGACTCGCTCAGCTTACCATTTGGTTTGATTCATGATTCTAAACTAAATGTAGCATATGTTTTTAAGGTACAATTCCATTCCTTTCCAGTGGTTGTACATTTTTCTTTAAATTATTAATTCACAACAATATTTTTTTTTGTAACAGCAATACCAGATTTATTCTGCTCCTTTCTAAAAAGCTGTTATTTGTAATTATTTGTCTCCATGGAAATGCTATTAATTGCCCCTTTAACATATCGCAAACAAGCAACTAATATCTTAAGCAAAGCACAAACAAATCAATTAACAAATAAATAGTAATCTCTTCAAACAAACTCAAGGAGGCTTAGAAGGCTTTGAGCAGCGTGTTGAACCGTCTGGTTTTAACTGTAATTACATTGTAAATACTGCACCCAAGTCCTCTCAGATTCTCTCAGTAGAACAATCACAGGGCTTTTATTTTGTGCAGTTAGGGTGTACATTCTAATAACCAAATAAAACAAGATATAGGCTTAAGGCTTAAGATGGAGGAATTTCATTACATATTAAGCATGGGAAATAGAAAATAATTATTACAACTGAGAACAACTTGACGAGATCACGTTAGATCTAATGAGAGGAAGTGCCACAATGGCGATTGTCAAGAAAACAAACCAAAAAACAATGAATGGTAGCGTGTAATATTCATGTTATTGTTAGTTTTTCTTGAATTAAATGTGAGTCACTTTATACTACACCCACTTACACATTTTCTTCAGGAAAAGCACAAGTATACTTTTGTCTTTCTTTGGTTCTTCTTAGTTTATATGTGACTACTGCATCCCCTGTGCTCTGCCTTCTCAACACTGTCTCCCCATCAGCAGTCTTTTATCTCACCTCCCCTTCTCTTCCTTACTTTCAATCTCAATATTTTATTATCATGGCTTCTGTCATCCTTCACTCATTGTCTCCCTCAAGATCCAAGCACACCGAAAGCCACTAAAGGGGTTCTTATGACTGGTGCTGACTGAGAGTTATACAGAGAAGCAAACACATCAATAGCAGTAGGAAAAGAAGGGCTGGATTATTACATAGTTGCTTTGGCAATATAACACCAGGTGTAATGCCAGACGTAAAATAAGCAATATTTGAAATAAACCAATCAAGGGCAGATTATTAGTACACTAGTATTATTAGCATGTTAGCATTAGCATGTTGGTATGCTAATGAGCGAGTGTGCTAGTACGCCTTAGTGCATACCATGTTAGCATGTGCTATGTACAGATATATAATATAATAATATAAAAAAGGATACCATGTGGTCTGAGGTAGACATGCTATCAATGCTCAGATTGCAAGCACATAATTCCCTCTAGTTAATGAGTGAAATAGGAATTGTTATTAAGTGGAAAGGAACAGGGCAGGGTGATCATTTCGCTTTCTAATCCTGGACATGTCCATTTCTGTTTTAATCAACATGCATGCCTGTGAGTGGTTAAATAGACTAGATCGACAAATAGATTCTCATTCGATTTTGTTCTTTATGCACACAATAGAAGCAGAAGATAAAACACAATTGCTGATTGCTTTTCCTTTTGTTGATACACCAAAAAGAGAACAGGAGAGGGAAAGAAAGACATTGGGTGAGAGAGATGAGGAAGAGGGTGATATTTAGAACAGAGAGGTAGATTTTAGTTTCAAGGGCGGTGGATGAGAGGAGAGGTAAAGGAGAGAAGATGAGGGGAAAGAAGAGGAGAGGGAAAATGGAGGGAGAAGCTGTTCAGTGGGAGTTCAGAGAGATTTTTTTAGCTTGACGCTCTCAGTGGGGTGTCTTTGAATGTTCTGACTGTGGCTCCCGTTCTCGATACCTTTGAACACAAATAACACACACACACACACATACACACACACACACACACACACATGCATGTTGGTTTATAACACGCATGCATACGCAACATGTTAAAATACATAAGCATACTGAAAACAATACACAAATACAATGTAGTAGAACAAACAAAAAAATTAAATTGTGTTGAGAAAGGTTGGTTTGTTGTTAGAGTTTTCTCTTTAGTCATCTGCTGGTACTTTGGTGTTGGTGCCATGTTTAATTTTAGATAGTGTGTGTAAAATAGCAACATTTCAACCCTACAGGATTAAACCTCAATGATAAACTCTAACTAAACTAAACTAAACTAACTGACATTGGGTTTTTGTGAAATAGTAATTGGGTCTTTGTGTGTGGTGGATTTGTCTGAAAGAGTGGTGTGTGTGTGTCTGCGCATGCTTGTGCACACGTGTGTGAGTGAGAGTGCACGCATGCACATGAGTGTATGTTTGAGTGTGTATCTGGTGTACCTGTGTGTTTTCAGCCGAGCCGGGTAAAGAACGGGCCGATCGAAGAACCACATGGGGAAATGAAGTGATGAAAAGCATACAGTGATATTGACTAAGGAGAGAGAGGCAGATAAATGAGAATTTTAGAAATGGATGACAGAAATAGAATCGGGAAATAAGACAACAGCCTGGGGACTGATTTAGGTCTTTGCAATCAATGCGATTTAATCGCCAATATTTTCCAGCTACAATAGGCTACATCTCACAACAAGGAGAGACATGGATCTCGCTCAACGTTGGTTGAGCAAGAAAACGACTTCATCAATACATGCATTAGACATATGGCCTGCTGTCAGCTGGTCGTACACAATGGCCCTGTTTACTCTACTGTTGAACTACTTACCTGATTCTCGCTTGATGTCCACACACACATTAAGACGGGATGCCGGACGCATACTTTTATTGTTATTTAACTTACCTATATCCATGTTTGAGGTCTTCCATTTTTCTTTAACATTGTTTCTGAGATCTAATGTGATTCTGTTCCCCCATTTCCCATATCCTTTGAACTCAACCCAGAGTGAAATCACACACCCGGCTTTGTCCTCCACTCAGTCCTGCCTGTGTTGTGATCAGACATAAGTGACGAACAGGCTTTAAAATAACTTGTCCAAGTAAGCTCAGCGTGGCACAGTTTTCGATGTTTTAGCCAAACGTGCATAGGACACCCCCCTCGTTTGTGTATGACGGTGATGTACGATCTGCGAGAGATTCTGTCAAGACGAGAACCTATCTCTAGTCAATCTCGACTAAATGGTGCACATTTCGGAGGTGGTTTTGAAAAGGGTTGTCTATCTCTTGTACAACCATTGCCATCTATTTAGATGGATCTACTTCATCTATGTCGTTCTTTGCATTGCAATCTCACAACCGCCACCGAAAGTCAAGAGATTCCAATTGCTTGTGTAAACAGGCCCTAGGTCTAATATGTGTAACTATTGGATGATATAGTCATGCCTCAATCTTTTTAAATTGCTCTTTTTAAATTGCTTGTCCAATTAATGGTGTGGTGGTAACTGCAGCCAAGCAGAGCAACCTAAAAATCCCTTTCCCTAGCAACTTCCTCCAGTTCCTCCTGCAGGGTCCCTAGGCAGTCGTAGGACAGCCATGGGATATATTCAATCACCAGTCTGCCCAGTGGTCTCCATCCAGTTAGATGCTGGACCAATCTCAGCTCAGTCGCCTCAATGCAGGAGGAGCTTTAAAGTATGCTATCACAAAGAGTAATCCTAGTGTGGAAAAAGGGCCATTTCCATAGGTGAGGGTATATGGATATAGATCATTTCGTTGAGTTGAAGCTTTGTTTTACCACCGACGGTGAACAGTCAATCTCGGGTGCTATTCTTAAAGCGTGGGACCACCAGCCTCGGACCGCCAGGAGCACTTTCCCTCAAAACATAATACCCAATTGGTAGTAGTCTCGTATCTTTTCATCTTGAGTCTAGCTGGTGGAAATGCATGCAAACGGGATGCTTGTCAGCGATCTCCACCCCCGGTCTGGCTCCAGGGATAGTTCCCGGGACTCTGATCTGGACGGGGGTAAACATATTTTTCTTCTGCACCCCCTATGACTCCATTTTGGAGTGTTTGTTTGTATTTTCACCCGTGAAAACATGTGGCCTTAGGGGAAGCTAGCAGCAGCAGATAGCTCCAGAGGACATAGCATCTCCAATCCATTCAGACATAGCTTAGGCATATTGAAGATATAATCATACACTAATACACTATATATATATATATATATGTATAATATGTATAATATAATTAGTGCTGGTAATAGCTAAATAATAGCTAAATGATGATCTACGTTGATTTATATTTGGGAATGGGAATAAACCAATTTTGAATACATAGGCTACTGTCCTCCTCATTTCCGCAGAAGAAAACAAGGAAACAATTGGCAAATGCAGAAAGGGCATAAATAGGATGTAAAAGAATAAATTAAAAAATAAATGCAAAAAAGGGGGACTTCTCAAACCCTGGGCTGTCAAGGGACTCAAACCCCAAA
This sequence comes from Bathygadus melanobranchus, assembly GCA_900302375.1. Classification (NCBI taxonomy): domain Eukaryota; kingdom Metazoa; phylum Chordata; class Actinopteri; order Gadiformes; family Macrouridae; genus Bathygadus; species Bathygadus melanobranchus. The sequence continues at coordinate 9,847 of OMKP01077954.1, forward strand.
ACTACAAAACACAAAACCAGGGACTTTGCAGTCACCCTAGTTAGAAACAGTAAATAGATGTGTTGGGGGCGACAGTAGCTCAGGGGGTAGAGCGGTTGTCTGGCAACCGGAAGGTCACTGGGTCGATCCCCGGCTCCGCCTAGCTAATTGTCGAGGTGTCCCTGAGCAAGACACCTAACCCTAACTGCTCCTGACCAGCTGGTTGTTACCTTGCATGGTTGACACCGCCGTCGGTGTATGAATGGGTGAATGTGAGGCAAATATAAAGCGCTTTGGATAAAAGCGCTATATAAATGCAGTCCAATTTTATGTGTTCTACATTTCCTTTTAAAACCGCTGACAGTGTTGATGGCTCTAAGGTTGTCTGGGAGATAATTTGAAGTTTGGGGCCATAGGAACTAAAAGCAGACACCCCACTTTTCATCCGGGTTCCAGGAATGGCCAGCAAATTGCTGTCAGATGATCTAAGTGACCTAGCTGGAATATAACTGATAATCAAATAACTGAGGTAAAGTGGGGCAAGACCATGAATACATTTAATGATCTTAAATCATCTTCTAAAAGATACGGGTAACCAATGAAGGGATTTGAGACAGGTGTGATATGATCCCTCATTTTAGTGCATGCTAGCATTCTAGCAGCAGCATTCTAAACTTGTTGCAGGTTAATAACGGACTTCTTGGGTAGGCTAGATGAAAGTGCTGCCAGGCTTGTGCCAGGCTTTAGTTAAGCCTTGTGAGAGACCACACACATAACAACATGTACTGAGAAATCTTAACAGATTTGTTCCTGTATTGTGTGGAGTGCAACAAATTGGAATGGTCTGGCCGAACTAGCACAGGCACCACAGGCACAACAGATTCCGTTTGTGAACAACATGTCAAAACATGTTGCAAAACTTTTGCAGTCAAACGTGATGTTCATTTAAACAAACGTTGTGGACTACCGGCTCGAAGGAGCTGATTTTGAATATATAGCCAGGCACGTTATATAGGCATAAACAATCGGGCAAATAATCCTGTGGTGCCCGGTATTTGTTGACCTGGCAATTGTTGATTGCTGATGACATATATTCATAAAATGACGAAAAATCCATGCATCCATGCAGCATAATTGCTGCATGGATGATGTCGCTTTCCGATCTCATTGGTCCTGCTATGGTCACAGCAGAGCTGCACTGTTAAAGTTTGCAGAGACACACGGCTTTGAAACTGAAAGTATGAGACCACTTCAAATAGTCCCGTCCCCCCACCACCAGAACCTGTGTGTGTGAGCACTATGTGAAGTATTCTGGGGCGAACCCTGCTAAAGTTTATTTGTCCTTATTTATGGCTTCTGTTGCACTGCAAGCTTAGGACGACCCTTATGTCCCTTATCAAAGTTCAGCGGATTTGAACGTCTTCGTGGGCTTCCTTGAAATCTCATTTGATATGGGCCTTTTGAGACCGTGAGAAACGTGAACGCTGTGAATTCAAACTTCGCTTGGCTTGACTTTCTATGAACAAACGAGCAAGGCATGGCTCGACGCTATGATCGGATGCTTTTGGTGCCGCCAAACACCAACACAAAATGAACACACACATATACACACACATATACTGTACACACATATACACACACATATACACACACATATACTGTACACACACACATATACACACATATACACACACATATACTGTACACACAAACTTGCACGTAGTGCTGTAGCCAATTTCCCACACAGTCAGCAGATTCTGTAATTAAAAACAGTCTAATGAGACCTGGTGCTTTGTTGAAGATCTGCACACAAGTGCATGTTTTCCCACCCATGTGTTTATGGCGTGTGCGTGTGTGTTTATTTAATTTTTTGGATTTCCTGGCATGGCATACCTCATCGCCATCGGCTCTTCTCTGCCCGCAATCCAGCACAATGCTACACTTTTCACAAACACATTCCCCTTCTGTCTTCTGTCCCAAATATTATTGTCTTTCATGTGTTCTTGGTATTTGTCCCTGTTGTCCCTGCTACATGCCGGGGGCCAATGTTAGCAGAACAGGTAGAGACACACATGTGAGATGTATTAGTTTGACAGGCAGCTGCCATTCCATGGCTGAATGGCGCATCCTCAAAGCAAAAAGATGCTCAAGCTGTTGCTATCCAGGCCATCAAGACAGCAGCACATGTGGCCTGACCTCAGATCCATCAGAGAGATGGTTCTTCCTTATCCCTTTATCTTTCCTGCTTCTCCCCTCCTCGGTGTTGGGTTGGTAGTGACCTCTGTGATTTTTCTTTTGCCTGCTGCTCTGGGGGGACTCGTCATGACCCTGGGGTTCCGGCACCAGACATCGGTTGGTTGTCGGTGTATGTGTCTTTGTCTGTGTATATGTGTATATATCTGTATGTGTATACGTAGATGTGTATGTATCTGTATGTGTATTTACATATATCTGTATATGTACGTAAAACTGAAAATGCCAAGCAGATTCAGTATCAGTTAAATATTAACAACAAGTAGTGAATTGGCCTAAGTGAGAGGGATCCCTCAGTGTTGAGCAGTGGCAGTGAGCATGCACACAATAATGTTAATGTGTGTTTGCTTTGCTCAAATGTTGTTCATCAGCTTTCTTCATTCTTAATGATTAAGTATAAAGTGCTATTTGACATAAGTCATGTACCTATCACTGATGTAAGTTGCTGTTGGTCTATCTGGTTGAAGGAGGTGCAGGGCAGCCGACCACATTTAGTAGATATTAGTATATTATTAGTGTAGGATATCATAATAATGGCAACAATGACATTAACCTTTTTAATTCTACAATTGTATGAAAGAGTTATTAGTGACTGCATTTTCCCTGTGGCCAAGTAGCATAGTGTAAAAATCTTTGAGCGTACGACGATGTGTGTCTGACACAAGAACACACACAATTAGTTTTTTTTATAGACTATATTGTCAAGTTTGAGACATATTTGTTAGAGGGACAACACTGCTAGGCCTATTATAATTATTTGAACAAACGAATGATAACGAATCAAGTAGGCCGAGTTGAGAACTCTACTCTGCCCGCATGGCAACGTGTGTCAGACACAACAATACACACACTATTTAGTTTTATATTATAGCTAGAGAGACTGTAAAGATTAAATACATCGGAACCTCAGCTAGCAAACAGGTTGTTGTTGCGTTTATGGAAATTACACTTCCCATGACGCACGCTTTAAAACATTCATTTTTGGCAGTAACGGCGTGTCCATATAGGCTAACTAGGCAAGAGTAATCAATAGCAGTGACTGCAGGCTCGCTAGGCTACACGTTCTGTAAGCACAATGAATTTCTGAGGAGTGTGTCAATCACGCTGCCTGCAGCTCTCACAAGCCAATGGTAGCCTGGCCTACTGACACCAATTGTCTTCGGTACTAGTATGTTTACACATACAGTCTGAAGCCTTCCGATCTACTGCAAAGCTCATAGGGGCCGCCCCGATAATATCAAATATGTTTAATATTTATGACTTCATAACAGTGTCGCCTTGATCAAATCATACACAGTGAGGTGCTCCACGATGTATGATCCACGGGCGCTCAGCACAAAGCCAATGAAAAATGAAAGTGACGTTGGGAGAATCAAAATGTCAAACCATGAAATCCATGTGTCCAATGTCACTGAAAATGGCCAAAGCTGTAATATTAGTTTTTTTATGTCCAACATAATAACTCTTCTAATGAAAATAAAAGTCTCCATCAGGGTTGTAGGGTTGGCAACGCTACATGTCATGTTTGGAAATTAAATTGGTTAGGGATCAAGGTGTTTTTGGTGCGATGAAGGCCGTGTACAAGCTTCATTTGCTGTCTGGTCGTTGTTTAAGTTGCTGATGATGATATGTCCTCACACACGTCTCATGTGTGTTTGACACACATGAGAACATGGTGTATATTTGCACTGATATTTCATTTGAGGTGCTGACATTGGATTATTTGGAAAATAATGCATGCCGTAAATATTTTGGATCCATATTTATTTGGTGTATTGTTGCTGTATTATATATATATATGTAATGTCTTGCAAGAGGGGCGGCATCATTGTTGTCCGCCTAGAGATGCAGAAGTACATACGTCGGTCCTGGGTTTGTCTGTTTATTTACGCATATTTAATTCTATCTGAAAAGTGCTGATATATATCGATAATCATCTGGACATTTTAGTATTGATACCTGCAAAAGGCATCGATCCCAAGCCTAATTAAAGCCTATCGTAAAATTTGATTGATTCATTTAAAAGACATTTAATATATTTGATTTGTTTCAGACAGACAGAAC
>OMKP01077957.1:0-10291 GCA_900302375.1 Bathygadus melanobranchus
CACACCCCCTATTGGAGCACAGTCCCTATTGGAACACACTCCCTATTGGAGCACATTCCCTATTGGAGCACAGTCCCTAGTGGAACACACCCCCTATTGGAGCACAGTCCCTATTGGAACACGCTCCCTATTGGAGCACAGTCCTTATTGGAACACAGTCCCTATTGGAACACACTCCCTATTGGAGGACAGTCCCTATTGGAGCACACTCCCTATTGGAACACACTCCAATTGGAGGACAGTCCCTATTGGAGCACACTCCCTATTGGAGCACACTCCCTATTGGAGTGCCTTGGAGCAGACCCCCTATTGGAGCGAACTCCCTATTCTTCCTTATTCATCCTAGTTATATAGCTTGCTCATCACATCTATTTGCGTCAGTATCTGTGTAATTTCACACTTTCAACTTTCTATGACAGTTGTTCCATATCTCTTGGCTGCACATCTTAGATTGTCGCCTAGGGCCTGCTAGTACGCAGGCGGCCCACACTATGTTCTTGTTATTTATAGATCTGCACACTTGAATACGTTGGTTATTGAATATAACTATATCATTATCACACTTATATATGTTGAATGTAACCATCATGTCATATTTCCCACACTATCTGTCTGTGCGTCCATTATGTCAACCCAAGATCCATCATGTGTCTTTCTTTAGCTGGAGCGAATAGAGACTGAATTGGACTGCCCCGATGTGGAGCTTGTGTCCTACCTGTCCAGCATGTCCACAGACTACCTGAGTGTTGATGGCCGGCCGGTCTCAGACATGGATGACACCGCCGACCAGGGGTCTTGCGTCTACAGCAAGCCTGAGGCACATCTGTTGAACCATTGCCACCAGCCACCTCTGACCTACATCTCAGCCATGAGCCAAGTGCTAGCCAGTGAGGTCAGTCAGCGCATGAAACACACCGGACAAACGGCAAAGCTTCGCTGGTGGTGCAGGGTGCCAGTGCTTTTATTTATTTTGTCACGTACACTACATAGAAAAACTACATAGAAATGCTTTTGTAAATGACAATATGCTGAAAGTCTTTAAAAAAGGCTTCGTCTCCAATGCACCTGATACTAAGTTAGGTTTCTTTAACAAAATGTATTGTGTGTCTTCTGAAAATGGTGGAAAAGTGATCGAAATTATATTATTATTATTATTATACATACAGGCAGCACGGATATTATAAATGCAGCACAGATAATATTTGGTTGCATGTCCCTTAGCCCTTTTCACCTCAATTGGTAGCCTCTGGCTGAATTCTGTTGGCTACTCTTCTTGGAAGAATTCAACCAAATGTGTTGGTTTTCTTATATGGACTCATCTTTTCAGGGTGGGCCACATATTTTCAAGGGGGTTGATGGTTTGATGTTGTCCTGAAGAATTCTGAGGTAATTCTGAGGCAACTTCATTAGTCTGTCCACTTTCTGCAATGCACCATTTCTGCTGGCAGCAAAACAAGCCCAGACTGGTCTGGTTACACCTGACCATCCAGACCAGACCATCTCTCAGCAGAGAGAGGATCCTGTATTGTAGCGTTATCCTGGTCTACCGCAACACATGTCCAGTCTCTTACTTCCTATGAGCCGTGTACGCCAATTAACAGTCCCCGGAGCGAGGTGAATAAGAACATCATCAACAACAAAAACAACAACAACAATGTCAAGGAGAATAAATATAGAGTTTTGATGAAAATGTTGACAAAGAAACATCCAAATCATGTCATAGAAACACATGTACCCCAATTGAAAGTCCCTCCCTCTCTCTCGCCGCCAAACCCATGTATCTGAAGGCCCCGCCCTCTCTCTCACTGCTCGCTGCTCATTTGGAGCGTCCCCTGCCAGGGGTTCCGTCATGAGATCAGAACGCCTGGGAAAGAGGTTACAGCAGAGGGGGTTTTCTTCTGTTTCTTCATTGTTCCCAGGACTTTGTGCTAACCAACAATGTTGTGCACTGACGATTTGGGACCTAATGTTGCCTTGAGAGGGCCCCAAGAGATCCCTGACCTCTATGATGCACTTTCTCAGATCTGTATTGAGCTCTTCAGACTTTCCCATTGGGGTGTTTGTGGCTCAATCTAATGCATGCAGTGAAACAATCCCTATTTATAGAGGCACAGAGAAGCTACGGAGCAAATGGTCTGCATTTATATAGCGCTTTTATCCAAAGTGCTTTACATTTGCCTCACATTCACCCATTCATACACCGACGGCGGTGTTAACCATGCAAGGTAACAACCAGCTCATTGGGAGCAGTTAGGGTTAGGTGTCTTGCTCAGGGACACCTCGACAATTAGCTAGGCGGAGCCAGGGATCGAACCAGCGACCTTCCAGTTGCCAGACAACCGCTCTACCCCCTGAGCTACTGTTGCCCGGAGCAATCACAATCTCTAACAAAAAGTTCAGAGGTAAACACATGAAGTCAAATTACATTTTCTATGCCACCAAATGTATAATGCAAGTTGCTGTATGTATATTTTGTACCTAGATTCTGGCATATATTCAGAAGACCTGCAACAATTCTGTAAAAGAAACCAAACTCTCAACTCAAACTCTCAACAGAATAAGAACAGTTCAAGGTATTACTGGAGGTAAGAGCAAATATTTTTGTGCAGGTCTTGTACAGATGCAGCCCAGACTTGGAAAGTACTGTCAGTAAGCTGGGCACCCAGGACGTTCTCAGCCCTACACCTGTCGCACGACCAGACACCCCACAGGTAAAGAGAGATACAAATCACAAATATATATACACATACGCACATGTTTACTCGTATCCTAAACTCCAGTGTATACAGTGGTGGCGTACAGATTCATTTAGCAGTCCAGCGAAAGAAATTAAAAAAACAATGGAGTGGGTCACACATGGTGACCATGTCTCAAGTAAACACAGCTGTAAAGTTAGCATGTCAGCCTGAGTTCCACAGTCTCACTGTGGGGAAGAGCAGAGCAGAACAGATGTCAATATATAGGCTACGTTCAATAATCACACTCAATCACTCACAGCTGCATCATCCCCCGGAATTAGCCGCCCCACTCCACTTGTTTGCGAGCCCGGACGACAAGCCACACCCCCTCCACGCCACAATGTTCAAGGAGGTAAGGTTAAGATTTCGGACATCGATAAAGAGAGCTATTATTTTGAAGTGGCTGTTATCAATATTAAATCGATCAAATAATCAGTACTGAGTATTTAGCGCAGACTAACTGCTACCCTCTATATCCATTTTCAGGTGAAGTTGGCTCTAGGAGATGAGGTGGAGCTAGCATTACTCCCTAGCCACTCACATCATTGCATACTTCAAAATCTCCAAATTTCTGACACTTCTGCCTACAACTATAAGTATATATCCAGCGACGGCAGTAGCACCACAGAATGCCCTTCAGCCAACTCTACCTGCCTGCAGTCTTCCCAGTTCAACTCAGTAGGAAAGGCAGTCGGGGCCGTGACGTCCTCTGCCGTGGCTAGCAGCTCTTCCACTGAACAGGATGTCCCCAGACACCCCTCCGTCACTACTGACAACACAGCGACTGACACGTATGTTCAGCAGCCAGAGGAGGTGAAGGGAGACAAGACGCGGAGCCTTGTGGAGGAGCCGCTGACGCATTCCTTCCGGGGGAAGATCCAAGCGTTCGAGAGGATGGATCATCTCGCCCGTGCTCAGAGGATACGAGAAATACAGGAGGCTCAAAATGCCAGAGTCAGTTTGTGAAGAAGGGAGTAGTAGATATACAGTTAAGAGAATATGTAGGGTCAACTGCCAAAAGGATTGATTAAAAAATATATTCTAATGGCCACACATTCTCATTTGGCAGTATGAAATTCATAATCAATGAACACTGGAACATATCTATATCTATTGCCTATATGCTAGTGTAGAAACTGTGTTAGTAAGCTGTTTACTATCTCCATGTTACAATTGATTGAGTTTTTATGTATTAACAATATCAAGCATTGGGCATGTTTCTCTAGCACACAAGTGTTGAAGCAGGTCTCATCAGGTATGCCAGGGAACAGAGGAATTTGAACGTGTGCTTGTTATGTGTGCAGAACTCTTTTCCTAATGGTTTTTGCTTATCTTCAGCTGGAGATGGCTCAGAATCCCCCGGACATTTACTCTGTGCCTCTGAAGACACCTAAACTGGAGTCGAACCCCCCACAGCCTATATGGTAGGCCAACTGCTGTAGGACAGGTCTTGCAAAAAATGGACCAGTGAGTGATTGGTTGTTTTGTAACAGAAACACAAACCAAAATGCTTTCATGTTTTTCTCAACGTTCTGGTTGTTCTGTTGCTACGTCACTCCGGTCTGCATGGTATCCTTCTGCACGGCAGGCGACACTCTGAGGGAAGGGTTTCCCATCATCCCATATACGGGATGTTTCGAAGCCCATCAACAGGCATCGCTGCCTTGCAGTAACGCAAGAGGAGTGCATGACGACTCCTTGCTGACAGAGGGTGTGAGGGTGAACAGGGTCCATGCAGGGAGTCGGTGTGCACGGATGCCTCACTAGAGGGCTGGGGGGTGGTGAACAGGGGCAAGGCAGCCAGAGGTCGCTGGAGCCTCTCTTTGACCAGTCAGCATATCTATATATATGTGCACCGATCCGTACAAGGGCTAAAATGTGCAAGAGTGTGACTACCAGTGCTGTGATGGTACACGCGTGCAAGGGCCGACCCTGCGAGCACACCCCCAAGCTAGCTCCGCCTATTTCCAACTTTGCCCTTCATTTGCGTGGCAGCAGCCCTCTTGCTGCGCAGAAGGATACCTTGTAGACCGGAGTGACCCAATTGTTCAAATAACCGTGGTTACCATAGTGACCTCCATTGTTCAGGTTTGAAGGTTTGTTGGGTTTCAGTGTTGTCTGTGTTCCACCAGCTCCTCTTCTGGTCCCGAGTCATCCTCACCCTTAAAGTCGTGTCACCCGGAGGTCCGTCCCTTTCCCCCCATGGAGACAGAAGACCAACACCACTATTGGCTGGCTAAATGCGTCAAGCAAAATTACAAAGCTGTAAAGTCTCACCCTCATTTTCATTTCACTGAACTTTAGGGTTAATAACATCAGCCGAGCGCCAGAAAGACATGTAGCCATTTTATTTTAGAGAAACATCATTATTCTAAGTATTATTCTAAACACACTTAGTTCATTGAATGTACAGGTTGCCATACAGAAATAGGCATTACCATTACTTATTTCCTACCAGACTTATCAACTGTGTTGGCCTACTTTTTCAAATTTAAATGTTTCTTTTCCATTTTCCAGCGCCAATTGTTTCTATGATATTTGTGATATGAAAACGGATATTTTAATTGTTTAAGGACAACAAATGTCATGTGAAACATTGAGCTGCATGATTTTCCCCTTCCACTTCATCCATATACTGCTGCTCAATGTCGGCCTCCGCGGAGAATGACGAACATTAATCGCACAATATACCCAACATTTTGAGGTTGAAAAATGTATTTTTTGTTACACAAATGATAACAATCCAGTGCACTGCTCATACATGTAATGTATCCTCAATATATTCAGAATATATTTAACTTTGTTTTATTTTCCTTATCCTATAGTCAGGTTAAACGGCTGTAACTTCAATTTATAATGAATAATAAAACAGATTGAAACCATCTTGGCTATTTCCCATAAAAATCATCATCAAACATGATTGCAACATGGGGCTCAGAATAGTGTGTGTGTGTGTGTGTGTGTGTGTGTGTGTGTATTTAAGTGCTTTATCCAAGAGATAAGTTCAATTAAGATTGACTCTTTGTGCCTGTAGTTGCTCTTCAGCAGGCATGTATTTAACTATTGAAAGAGTTGTTAATGATGAGGACGACAGTGATGTCATCTGGGGTCATTGGATGTTTTGGACACGTGTTAAAGTGTTCTACATTTATGAGGTATTTTATCCGTTTTTCTCAGTTGAAACACACTTCAAGTCTAACCGCCTTGTCTCAAAAGCTTCCAATTTCCGAAGCCAAAGATCTGTGCCTCAGCCGAGCCCCCTGACTCCTTCCACAGCTTCTGATGCCTCCCCTTTGCCCTCTGTTCTGACCTCGCTGGCCAGGGAGACTTTCAGACCTTCCTTGTTGGGCCTTCTTGTTCAACATTAGATCACCGTCTCAATAGACACCCTCACAAAATAAACAGTTTGTTTGAATTTGAACATTTATTCAATTGTTATATTTCTGCATCTTATTAGAAGTATTTTAAAAGTCAAATTAAAGGTTAAAAGTCCCTATATATGGTTTCAAGCTAAATAACAATGAATAACAATATTAATGTTAGTGAATTATATTAAAGATGATCAATCTGTGTATCTTTTACTGGACTACTGACTGCATGTGCAACAGCTGCTGCACACTTCATGCATACTGTTGGCCTTCATACTACACGCCTACTTGAACATAACCAATTGGGCAATAGACCATTTTCACGAGACGTCGCTCATAACACTGGATCTGCTACTGTTATGTACCAGGGCACGGGTAGTAGACTTAGCTTGACTAAGTTTGATCTACTAAGAGACCGTAACTAGTGCTATGAGTGACACCTGTGTTTGTCCAATGATATTTTTTATTTTTTCTCCCACCATTGGTCGACACAGAAACAGAATTGGAGAGCATGATTCCCTTTGGGTGGCTTTTATTCTATAGACATTTAGTAACTTGCAGTGAAAAGTTACATAGTGGTGGTTTCATACGTGGATAACTATATATAGATACATCAAAATGTTTGCTAGTGTCGTGGCCTTGCATGCATGACAATGCATCTGCCTCCCTTCAATTCTTCAATCCTCCACCTCTGCTTTAAACTTCCTTCCTATCTTTGATTTAAAGGTACAATTAGGTGTGGTAAGCTTTAGGTGTGGTAACCTTTAGAAAAGAAGAGTTTCAGTACTATACTGTTTCAGTAGTATACACTCAAGGCTTCACACAAGGCCTTGCATTGTACCACATGAAAACAAAAGTGAACACATTACAATGTACACACCAAATAACACAATCACTCCACACTCCGATGATTCGGATCGGACTAAGAAAAAATATATTTAAATCTGCAATCTTTTCGTGGTATTATTAAATTACTTATTTTCACTTGCTTATCCACATATTTCGGAAAGGTTCAAATAGTGTTGATAATTATACAGTAATGTTAATGTTATCATGTGATACCAAACAATCCCAGTCATAAGCTGTGTCCCAAAGCCTTGGCTGCAGTCTTTGTAACGCAGGTCTTTGGTAGCACTGTCCTACCAAGGAGCCACATAGACCATTTCAGAAATATAATAACAGATATTTCTTTCTTTTTAAATACATTTACAACATATTGGAATCATTTCTAGGCCTAAAATACTGTCTAACCGATCCCCCACTTACGTTTAATGGGGGTTAGATGTGTGTTCTATTTGTTGAGAATTGGCAAGGCCGACAGAGGCAGACTTTAAACTAGCTGGTTGTAGGCCTTATAATAATAATATTTATTAAATGTTCTAGGGTTCTCCCCAGGATTTTGTTTTCCATGGTGGCTCTCCACACTAGTCAGTTGCGGCCAGCAGCAGGGAGGTTTTAATAGAGAAGGGTTTTAATAATGAACGTAGGCTATTTAGCAACTATTTCAATGTTTAAACAAAGGCAAAAAAATAACAAAAAGCTCTCTCAACTAATAATAATGTGTAATGGTTGGTAATTTAATAAACCTGTGTGTTTTCTCTTTGGATGAATAGCACTAGTCCTGCTGTGCAATTTCATCAAAACTTGGCACAATGTTAAAACCACCGTAGGCCTATTTGTAGGCTACTCTCATACCATGGAAGCCGTTTGTCTTCGGAAACTTTTAGACTACATTGAAGCTCTGCCGTAACCGACATTTGTTTTAACTAATTGAATAGAAATGAAAAGGGGAAAAAAATGACCGTAGCTGTAATTTGAACCTTAAAAACAAGTAGAGTTCCCGGGACAGTGTGCTTCTGTTCCCGGGATACAAAGTGTCTCATTTTTGGGAAAAATATGAATCCCTAATGTGGACACTAATACTGTTTGTTGTCTTTTCGCCATTTCTCCTGTCGGACGTCCGATGAATACAGCCTACGACGGCTGCAGTCGAAGCTTTGGGACACAGCCATAGGCTGGGAAATAACCAGGTCAGGTCCATGCATGCAACAATTAGATCCTGTGTTCGGCAGCCTTCTCAACTGTCATGTTGTGTTTGTGTTTAAGAGATGTGTTGGTAGGCATGTTGGTAGGTAGGGATACACAAAAATCAAACCGCCAAAAATCGTAGGGTCACACAGTCAGATGTAAACAGGTTGTTCCTGGGCAGTGAGCAGACGATACACAGCTGCAGCCATAGTCTTCATGTGGATCTAAGGATAGAGATATTAAGAAATTATTCACTAAGTACTGAGCAGTCCATTTGCGTTGTGACAATCCATTACATTACATTTACATTTAGAGCATTTGGCAGACGCTTTTATCTAAAGCGACTTACAAAAAGTAACACATTTGTGGAAAGAGGGAGACAACAATATATCACTGAAGGTAGAGTACAATTAGAACAGAACAAATTACAAGCATTCCTGGTTGCCAGGTCAATAGAACAAGTTACAAGTTTACAATTGCATTAGTTGTGATAACATTACCATGTGATTGAGATGCATTATCTTTGTGCTTATTACACATACAGTTATGCTTTAAATGAACTAACTGTTCATTGCACCTTTCTATTGTGCCTTTGGAGAGGACAGTGAAGACAGATGTGAAAGTGTGGTTGAAAGAGAGAGGGAAAGACATGGAGCATAGGAGCCATGTCAGACCCTGGGTGGCTACAAGGTGAACTGTTGGGTACTGTTGCCTTGATTTGGACACATTTGATTTCACGGAGAGTGGTGTGTCGATGTCTGGTGTTTTAACATTTTTTCAAATCCAAACTTAAAACCTAGCTCTTCATAAATTTCCATTTTGGAAGTGTCCGTTCTCGCATGTTTTCTTGACTTAAAACGTTGTTTGGAGACGAGACAAACTCATCGCAGATTCCATCCCATCCTGTAATGTGTGACCCCCCTGCCATGACCGACACCCGGTTACAAGACTAGACAGTCGTGTAGTGTGTGCAGTGCAGCGCTCTTACGACTTTGAAAGTTATGTAGGGGCACATATCTAGTACTGTGGACTGTGTGTGAGTTGGTGGCTGGTTTAAGCAGTCTCACCTGGCCCGAGTCAGGCTGATTAGTCTGGGGCTGGGTGAGGCTGTACACCTGTGGTGCGTTGGCTAATCAATGCCCACAGGTTAAACCAGCCATCGCCACGCACACACAAAGTACTTTGTAGTACATATTCACAAGTACATATTCTGAGATTCCTTACCTCTCCCACGGCACTGGACAGAATTTGAACCATCTTCTTCTGGGACGTGGTGACCACGCTCTGGCCGTTGATATCGATAATGCGGTGGCCCACCCTGACGCCCCCCCGCTCAGCAATGCCCCCGCGCATGAGGCTGCAGATCTGCAGCAAGAGGTGTTGGGAAATGACAAGCAGCTAAACCAATACCTCTTTAAACCTCTTGACTCAATGACATGGTGTTTGTTTGAACGTGGAATAATACCAGTCTCTGCAATGATATGCAATCTTTCAAAAAGGGTGTAATCAACCTAATGAGTCTTCTTATGAGGAGGTGAGAACATGTGGCGTACTGAATTAGCTTCAGGATATCACATACAATGCCATCCTGGACACTGAATCCCAGTTGGTGGCGGAGGTCTGGTCGTCTGATGAGGACGGAGGTGACAGGGGGACAGCTCACAATATTCATCTTGACGCGGGACTCGTTCTTCAAGCCCTGCAGTGGCAACAATTAAGTAGTCAAATGTGTCCATTGTCAAGATATGTTTTGTTTTAATGCAAGAACATGGAACATTGTATTTCCATTTTCTTTAGAGGATGCTTTACTCTATACCTTAATGATGTTCTACTCTATACCTTAATGATGTTCTACTCTATACCTTAATGATGTTCTACTCTATACCTTAATGATGTTCTACTCTATACCTTAATGATGTTCTACTCTATACCTTAATGATGTTCTACTCTATACCTTAATGATGCTCTACTCTATACCTTACTGATGCTGTACTCTATACCTTAATGATACTGTACTCTATACCTTAATGATGTTCGATGCTATACCTTAATGATACTGTATTCTATACCTTAATGATACTGTACTCTATACCTTAATGATGTTCAACGCTATACCTTGATGATACTGTACTCTATACCTTAATGATTCTGTACTTT
>OMKP01077962.1:0-10657 GCA_900302375.1 Bathygadus melanobranchus
GGGTGGTGGTCCAGGGGGGGCCTCGCTGCAGCTGTTGTAGTGGGATTATGAGGGCAAGCGGTGATGTTTCACCACAGAACAACCCCCGCTTTTTACTCTATGTCCACACACTGTCATCCACACACACGCACACGCACTTCCATATACAAAAAAACACATAAACACATACATATATGCACATACATATGCACATGCACAGCTGATACTGATGTGGTTAGAAATATTAGAATGCTGTGTTAATAAAATTGCTGATGTGCATGGTAAACTACAGATAAAGAACTGTAAACTACAGATAAAGCATGCTAAACTGCAGATAAAGCACACTAAACTACAGATAAAGCATGCTAAACTACAGATAAAGCACAGTAAACTACAGATAAAGCACGGTAAAGTACAGATAAAGCATGCTAAACTACTGATAAAGCACACTAAACTACAGATAAAGCATGCTAAACTACAGATAAAGCACAGTAAACTACAGATAAAGCACGGTAAAGTACAGATAAAGCACGGTAAACTACAGATAAAGCACGGTAAACTACAGATAAAGCATGCTAAACTACAGATAAAGCACGGTAAACTACAGATAAAGCATGCTAAACTACAGATAAAGCATGCTAAACTACAGATAAAGCACGGTAAACTACAGATAAAGCACAGTAAACTACAGATAAAGCACGGTAAAGTACAGATGAAGCACGGTAAACTACAGATAAAGCATGCTAAACTACAGATTAAAGCTACAGGCAATATATTAGTATTATAATGCAGTTCTTTGGCAGTGGTGCAAATATCTCCATCCAGCTTACTGAAAAAAACCCAGAGCAATTCACAAATTCACATAGCAACAGTAATCATAAACCACCAACTGGTTTGTGACCAATACTTGACTAACGACACGTCGTATTTCCTCCATGATGCAGATGACTTCACCAAAGGACAAGCTGCGTTCCAGCCTCAGGTTTCTCTGCTGCGTGGCCATGCCAGCCTGACATCAGCAAAGGAGGAACACCCGCAACACCACAAACAACCCCCACCCATGGGTATCAGCTCCTGTCATACCTGGGTTCCAACACAGGAATCCCTCCTGGCCCGCTGCAGCATGAGCCCCAGTTCTCAGATCTCAACGTGATTCGCATTCTCTCAGCATAACCAGGGAGGTGCGAGTGGGATGGTGTGAGCAAAGTGAGTTTTAGCGAAATCAACAGGCTTAGCAGTGGCTCATGGAAAACAAACAAAAAACTAATATAACTAATACATATATATTCGTTTTTTCAGATCCATTTGTAGCCATACAAATTATATAGGAGGTGATGTTGACATTTGTGATTTTGGTTATACAAATATCACATCAACTACAACCTTTCACCTGTAACTCCTCTGTTGTAGCATCTAGCAAACATTGTCATGTCATTCAGCGCTTTCTATTGATGTGCCTCACTAACTCCCTCTAGAGGCCTGTGGTGTTACTTACCGTGGCTCAGATACAGAGGGCCAGCCAGGAAACATTGCCTCTGTCATGTGGAGCATTTATGATAGAGTATCCCACTCTTTAACGTCATCTGACAAGGAAACCTGAGGGTCAAGTAGAACATTTACGGGCTTTGAATACAGATTTGGTGTCGCGGCAATCTTAGATCCAGACGTTTGACAATGCGGTAGCCAAACATTTTGATGTCAATCTAAAGTCTGATTTGTGAGACAAGTATCACGGCAAGACACACACACATAGTTCTCTGGTTTTCAGCAGAGCCATATAAAGAGAGAGTTGCGTCAACTAAATTTCTAAAGTTCGTCACGTGATTCACAATAGTTCCAGGAAGTGCATGTTTGTGACACATCACAAACATGTATGTAGTTACATCAATATGTTTTTAAAATTCCCTAAAATGTGAGGGGTAGTGTGAACAGATGTTGTTACCTAGCCTTGTGAAACCAATCCGATCTTACGAGTTCACATTCTGTTTTTCTCTGAAGATCGGTCTGGCCAGGATTCGATTATCCACTTGTGGGTGAACCACAGTGGTTCGGACCAATCAGCGTCCTATGAGGAACTACTGGCAGCTACGGGCGTTGTGATATACAGATAGTTCATCCTGAATTTTTTTTAAAGTGCCAGTCATTTTCCAAACAGGATGAGCAGTATATTGTTTCACTCTTTCGACAAATGTACTTATTGTAAGTCACTTTGGATGATCGACACGTGTTACTTTTTTTGTAAGTCGCTTTGGATAAAAGCGTCTGCCAAATGCTCTAAATGTAAATGTAAATGAAAGCATCTGCCAAATGCCTTAAATGTAAATGCAGTTTGCAGAATCCGATATTAAAAAGGTACATTAAAAAAAACACACACACATTCAGTTTTTATTCAAGCAGGCCTACATGTCAAGCTAACAGGGCTTCAAATTGCTGTTGTCATGACCACAGGGTGTTGGTTCTAAACCTCTGCTTTCTCAACCTACATCTCTTTGTCTAGTGGGATTTTACAGCTGTGCCTTGACCTGGCTCCCACACCAGGAGTGTAAAGAAGGTAAAATGGCGGTGGCTAGGTTTATAGAGCTGCTACAATATTTCAGTGCCCAGATTTTTGGCATCGCCGGATCTAGTATCATTTTCCCTGTGTCCTTGTGCCAAAAACACACCCATGTTTTAGAACTACTTTATTCCAGTGCCAACAGAGGTGGTGTGTGTGTGTGTGTGTGTACCACCTCTACAGAGCAAAGAGCAGGTTTACTGTGTTCCTCTCCCCACATCTGGTTTAGCACTTTGGTTATATTTTACACTGATTCATAGGACATGATTAAAGGACCACTTGTTGTCACACACTCCCAGTGTCTCAGGCCGCATAGTTTCAAAGCTATTGTTCACATCTGCCGTGTAGAAGCTTGTTCTAAAACCCAAGCCTGTCAGCGGCAGAATTATATTACTCTTAATTCCTCATGACTTCACCGTGGAGTTTACATGAACAAGTGGAAGTTGATAAGAGCGACAGCTGTGTGGGAGGAGATAGGGTCGCTCATTTGGATGTTTTACTTTTGAGAAATGTTACAGCTATGGTCAGCTGAGTACAGGATCTCAAGCAAAGTTAGTCCTCTTCATGTTAAATTTGAGGTTCAAAAATGTATTTGTTTAATGTTAAGCCAAAAGACAATTGTACATTTCATTGTACACATTAAGCATCTGTAATAACATGAATACAACTAATACAAATATGAATAAATAAATCAACATGGTACAGTGATACTTTCTGAAGAGTAATAGAATTGCAACAACCATCTAGTCTTTTCCCAAAAATGTTTATTGAAAATGCAAATGTACATTTGTATGGTACAAATCTCACCTCATTTCTACTAATGTGCTCCCGTGGCTGTTTATAGCGTTCAACAACAGATGTAGATAATGCATGAAAAAAATTGCTTTAGATATAACAAGCAGGCTTGTACATGAAATCCAGCCATCTCTAATAAACCATGATACAACTTCCAAGCTATCCCCTTTAGAAGAGCTAACCTGTTTGGGCAGTATTTCCCCCAACAAGATTATGATAAATGAAAAGTCAACTCTATATTGGTCAAAATCAAATCACAATATGAATATTGGTCCCAAACACTTTCACATGTGTTGATTTAATCACTGATGAAATTCATCATGGTTGAAATCAAGCAACGTGTGCTCTGTTGTACTCAAATAAATAAATTAAAGTGCTCCACATACAGCTTGATTTGAATCATTTAAGCAAAACATCCCCATCTTTGATTGTATTAGTAAAAGAACCTCACTGGGTATACAAGTCTTTTCTTCTTTTAAGGTAAATGTTCTCATTAAATTAAAAACAATGTTTATGACCTATCTGCTTTAAGGTGTGCTCTCGGTTGACTAATGCCCTACATGTATTATCACTATGTCTCATTTTGTATGATATAAACATCCACAAATTATTTCAATCTATGAAACTTCTGCACTTGCAGTAAGAAAAATCACACATTAGAAAATGATCTCTGTTGTTGTCGCCCGAGTAGAAGTACGGATTCTACTGTTTAACTGTTGAATTTCATTTTTTATGTTCGGATTATGAGTTCCCAACCTGGAGATTCATACCATATTTTCCCTTTATATTATATAACCCAATAAATACTCAATAATCAATCAAGTGCAATAGGTGGAGAAGATTATCTTGTCTAAGAGCAGCTGCTGCCTTCCTAATTTAACAAAACACACTTGTTGTTATTACAGTATTTCTATACTTCCGTGGTGAAGCCAGAGATTAAGCTTCCCATCAGCTCTGCATGAGCCCGATACCGGTCTTCTCCAAGCCACCCCTCATCTAAAAGTTCCATTCTACTATATCAAACGGCTTTAAGTGTGGGCGGGTACCATCAGGTCATACGTCAGGTGTTATGTTAAACAGCTAAATAATATAGACTAGACTAGTCTACTTCCTATACAGTGGAATCAACACTCTGAGCACCTCCCTAGCATGCTACCTCTCTCCGATACATCCTTCAGCAACTCTTTGCCTTCAAACACTCGACGCACTCCAAACATCACAAGCTAAACTCTTATGTCCTGAAACATCCTTCAACCATCCTTCACTTCGCAAAAGTGTAGAAAGGTACAAAAACAGGTGTGTCCATGTCGAACATGTTCTGTGTAATGAATAATGAATGCACCACCATGGAATACTGAGAGCATTACAGGCTACGTTACCTGCCCAGAAGGTTAATCTGTGTGAGTGAGTGAGTGAGTGAGTGAGTGGCCCATATGTATCCCCCACACAGATGTGTGCATGCATGCAACCATTTCTATATTTGAATAAGTATGTGCAACTACATGTTATTCTGTATATTCGTATGTGTGTGTATGTTCTAATGGCTGTGGAATATGTGTTGACTCGTCGGTTATCATTGTGCATGCATATGTGTGGTCTGCGCCAATGTGATCTGCGCTCTGCATGTGTGTGTGTAAAAAAGCAGTAGATGTCTCAGGACCACTGGCAGGAGCAGTCAGTTGGCTCCTGGATGGAGTAGCTGACCCAGGTGGAGTTCCCGCTGCAGTAAAGCTGCACAGAGCGCCGCTGGAGGCCAATCTCCCGGCAGCACTTGCAGAAGCGCGCGTATGTGTTGATGTTGTAGTTGTAGATGCTGGCCGATGGACACTTGCCATCACAGGACACGATGTTTACCTGTGAGAGGACGACGCGTAGTGACAGCTGTTTACACAAACAGGGAGTTTGGCGTCTCTAACAACCTCTAACAATGGTGTTGTGTGTTTCGATAAGAGACGAGAGGCACATCATGTAAAATGCAGTACAGTCATGCATATTGATCATGTTATTCTCAAGATTAACAAATATTTGTTGAGTATGGACTTGAGTATGGAAAAATTAGGCTGGATGGAAAACATTATTTACATTTACTTTACATTGACCAAAATCAAGATGCAAGAATTAAGTACAGGTAATAAAAAAACATTGTGAGGGTGTATTGTGCATGACAAAGTAACAATGAGTAAATGTTGTATGTTGTATACATATTTGCATGTCCTAATCAGACAAGCTGAAGGAATGGTAAAAAACAACAGAATCACAATAGCATGCAAGCCATACTCTATGTGCAATTTGTCATAAAAATTGTACATATACAGTATATATACAAACACACATATATATATGTATATATATAATTTGTACTCTCTCGTCAATTTGCTTGAGAACATGAAAGAACATTCTGGCCAACATACCGGCCTGTTGCTGCGGCAGTCGTTCTTCCTGATGGTCATCCTCACCGTTACCCTCTGACAAGACTTTCCATCTTCTTTGCCTGTTTCAACGACAACAAACACACCAGACTAAACCAGTGGGAACAAGTACAAGGACACGAGTATGTGCAGAGCATACACCTGAGAGAAGAGACTGCAGCCACACAAGGAAATGAGGAAAGGAGCGATAATGAAGGGTGTCTGTATGTCTGACAGTACAGTGCTAATTCACACTTCATATCATCAATCATATGTAAGCATTACATTTTAGTATGTGTGATGAGTCACTGTCACTGACTTAAACACTGACTTTAATATTGTTCTATATTATAGTCTATATCTATGAATGAATGATCCATTCTCATGTTCTGCTTGGAGTATGACCTTAATTTTGTATGTTTTATTGTTTGATATTTATTGTTTTTTGTTTTGTTTGTTGTTTTTCTGTCTCATTGGTATTGCTTTAATTATCTTGTTAATTTTACTGTATTTTTTGTATATTGTTTTGTCTAATTGTGTTTACATTGTATTATTGCCATTGAGGACCCCTTTGAAAACAAAATGATAAATCTCAAGGGGTTATTCCTAAGAAAGAATTTCAAATATGAGAACAAGCGACAAGGAGAAATTGCTAGGAGGTTGTATTTGGTTCATATTGTTGTTGTGGCGTATTTGGAATAAGTTATTTGAGGTGGCTGAAACTCATATTACAACAGTTTTATTTCATTGGGCCAAACAATGAGACCTGATTAAACCTTATTGATATTTTGGTCTTAGTCAGTGATTACATCGTTAGGCATACTTCCAAACCTGTGAAAGCCACACTCTAATTATTAATCATCACTTCACCTAGTTTCTACATTTCAACCTGGTTGTTTAAAAGTATAATAATGGCTTAATTCCTGGTTTGTTAACTGTAACCTACACACAGTTACTAACTAACATGATTTAGTGAGCATAAAGTAAAATTTTCCAGAATGAATGCAGTGTAAAATACAAACATCTGTCCAGAAACATTGGTAACATTATTTTTTATGTGCTAGGGATAATCAAGGAGAATCTAAAAAATACAGGCTGCTGCCACCACATTTCTATAGTGGGGAATGTTCATATTTAGGTGCCATGAAATTCTAATTATAGCAACATTGACCCTTAAAACCACTATTAGAAAAAACATCGGGATTATAGGTTATATAGTAATTACAAGCCATTGCAAAACCCTTTTTACGCTACAATTAGGACAGTTGTTGCCACGTATATGATGGCATGGTGCTGAGCTTGCTGAGTACAGGACCAATTTGTATGACCATTATGAGGCCAACTTACAGAAGAAGACTATTTCAAGTTGCCACGCACTACATAACGTCTACAACGGCTCCATGGTTACCACAACACCCAAGCAGCTGACAGATTCCACCACCAGCATAGACAGACACAAGCATGCATCTAAACATCATCTAAACAACAACACATCTAAACTGGTCTACTTGGCCACAACCAACAGTACATTGTTGGCAATCAACAATGCACTGCCCAGACAGTACAGCATGGGGGAAGAGTTTAGCGTTGTCATGTACGTGAATCCATAAGGAACGTGGATGGAGTCAGCTTAAATGACATACAGTCAGGTCCAGAAATATTTGGACATTGACACAAGTTTAATCATTTTGGCTCCGTACACCACCACAATGGATTTTAAATGAAACAATGAAGATGTGCTGTAAGTGCAGATTTCAGCTTTAATTTGAGGGTATTTACATCCAAATCAGGTGAACGGTGTAGGAATTACAACAATTTCTATACGTGGTCCCCCCCTTTTTAAGGGACCAAAAGCAATTGGACAATTGGCTGCTCAGCTGTTCCTTGGTCAGGTGTATGTTATACCCTTGTTATTTCATTTACAAGGAGCAGATAAAAGGTCTCTGTGTGAGGAGTTAATTTCAAGTGTGGTTGCATTTGGAATCTGTTGCTGTCAACTCTCAATATGAAGTCCGAAGAGCTGTCACTATCAGTGAAGCAAACCATCATTAGTCCGATCAGAGAGATAGCAAAAACATTAGGTGTGGCCAAATCAACTGTTTGGTACATTCTTAAAAAGAAATAACGCACTGGTGACCTCAGCAACACCAAAAGACCCGGAAGACCACAGAAAACAACTATGGGTGGATGACAGAAGAATTCTTTCCCAGATGAAGAAAAACCCCTTCTCAACAGTTTGCCAGATGAGACAAAGATCAACTTGTACCAGAATGATGGGAAGAGAAGAGTATGGAGAAGGGAAGGAACTGCTCAAGATCCAAAGCATATCACCTCATCAGTTAAGCATGTTGGTGGTAGTGTTATGGGGTGGGCATGTATGGCTGCCAATGGAACTGGTTCCCTTCTATTTATTAATAAATAAAAATTGCTGACAAAAGCAGCAGGATGAATTCTGAAGTGTTTCGGGCAATATTATCTGCTCATATTCAGCCAAATGCTTCAGAACTCAATTGGATGGCACTTCACAGTGCATACGGACAATGACCCGAAAGCATACTGCGAAAGCAACCAAAGAGTTATTTAAGGCAAAGAAGTGGAATGTTCTACAATGGCCAAGTCAATCACCTGAATCCAATTGAGCATGCATTTCACTTGCTGAAGACAAAACTGAAGGGAAACTGCCCAAAGAACAAGCAGGAATTGAAGACTTAGGCCTGGCCTAACCCTAACCCTAACCCTAGCATCACCAGGGACGAAACCCAGCGTCTGGTGATGTCTATGGCTTCCAGACTTCAGGCTGTCATTGACTGCAAAGGATTTAATATTAAAAGTGACTGTCCAATTACCTTTGGTCCCTTGGACACACATAGAAATTGTTGTAATTCCTACACATTTCACCTTATTTGGATGTAAATACCCTCAAATTAAAGCTGAAAGTCTGCACTTAAAGCACATCTTGATTGTTTCATTTCAAATCCATTGTGGTGGTGTACGGAGCCAAAATGATTAAACTTGTGTCAATGTCCAAATATTTATGGACCTGACTGTAGCAGTTTGTTTGTTTCTCTGAAAATTTCAGATTGTATTGCTGTTTCATTTGGTTTATTTTTTGGTAGTATTTTAGAGGGGAGTACATTGTTGAATATCAACAATGGTGCTGGCAAGCCTTGTAGTTTTCAGCTGCTAGTTTTCTGGTACCTCGTTCACAGTTTGTGTTAACTGTAGGTGTCAAGGGACTAACAGGGAACGGGTAGACAGAGTATCCAGTACCTGGTGGGATTGGTACATGATGGTAAGCTTTAGCACATGAACCACACACCCACCCTGCAGGGTGTCACATGCTTTTCAGTGACACTTGTGATCAATGGTGTTCAATGTTTTTGTTATCAATGATCTGTTATCTGAATTCTGTGTTTCACTGAAAAGCATATTTAAATGTAAACAAAAATCCTACCAGTTCTTAATTAACATTTAAACAAGACACAACACATACAGAGATGACATGAAAGCAGTTAAACCCAGAGAGATTTGCACTTTTGGGATTCAAGCCAACTGGAACTATTTCAGCTCGGGTTCTGAAATCTTGGTGCGTGATGTTTTTGAAAACACATTAGACGGTGGGCACAGGACAGCATGTTTAGTGTCAGATGTGACCTATTTGTCTAGAGGGACTACACTACCAACCTGTATCTGCATTCAGTTTAATACTCACATGTCTTGCAGCATCCGTCCATGTAACTTACAATGCTTCCTCCAACCTAAGAGCAGTCAGGTGAAAAAAGGGCAGGAATAAAAATGCATGCATGCATGTTTTTTTCATTATGTCTGTATATGTGTGTGTGTGTGTGTATATGTATATGTGTGAGTGTGTATGTGTGTGAGTGTGTATATGTGTGTGTTATTTGTGTGCGTCTGTATATGTGTCTGTGTGTATATGTGTGAGTGTGTATATGTGTGTCTGTATGTGTGTGTGTCTGTGTATGTGTGTCTGTATATGTGAGTGTGTATATTTGTGTGTGTCTGTATATGTGTGTGTGTCTGTATATGTGTGTGTATATGTGTGTGTATATGTGTGAGTGTGTATATGTGTGTGTCTGTATACGTGTGTGTGTGTGTGTGAGTGTTTATATATGTGAGTGTATATATGTGTGTATACCGTAATTTCCGGACTATAAGCACTTGCTTTGGACCCTGCGGCTTATACAACGGTGCGGCTTATCTATGGATTTTTACAGCTAACGGCCACCAGGGGCGCACTATCAAGGAAGCGCAAGAGCGAGACAGACAGTTCCGCCAGGTAACGAGAGCAAAACACGAGAGCAAGACAGATAGTAGGAGAGCGAGACAGTTTGCGCCAAGAAAGTGTTCATGCACACACCCTCATTATGGAAAACAAACGGAGAAGTGCATATGATGCTGCTTTTAAGTTTAAGTTCGGCCTGTTCGTTTCCGACACCGACGAAGAGGACTTCAGTGGTTTTAATACGCAGGAGGAAGACGATGACACGGGGTAATGGCTGACTTTTCTGGTATAAAGGGCTTGTTGTTTTGATACAGTAAACAGCTGCGTTACTGCACCTTTACTGCTGTGTTGGCACTTTTGGGAAAAGATGCTGGTTATTTTGTTAAGCAGCCGTGTTACTGCACCTTTACTGCCGTGTTACAGGCAAGCACTTTTAAAAACGAATTAAATTTAGCCATTTAACATTTTTGCCTCGTCAAGTGCTGTAAGCTTTGTTTTTTGTTATACTGCACTACTACTATGACTACAGGACGTGCGCTGGGAGCGCACCGTTGTATTATTTGTGTACTGCACGAATGCTGTTCGTCATGTCAAAGATGTGAAAGTTTGATTGTTTGATTGAAAGATTTATTGTGTTTCCCAAATGTTAATAAATGGGACGCTTTGCGTTACCAAACA
>OMKP01077963.1:0-25867 GCA_900302375.1 Bathygadus melanobranchus
AGGGCGCGCAGGCGATACCTCCTGTGGGGGGGGCCGTGCTGCCGGGGCCGGGGGAGGGCTCAGCATCAGCGGGCTGGGAGGGGCTGCAGCGTCTCCGTCTGGACTCCCCGTTGAGCTGCTGGGGCTGGGGCTGACCCTGGGCCTGCTGGGCCTGGCTACCCGGGGCCATGACCCCTCCGCTGGCTGCTACTGCAGCAGCAGCACTAGAAAGACTGCTTCCTGATCCTGCTCTATCCGCGGCTCCTCTCTCAACTCCTCGCTCCCCTCTCTCTTCCCCCGCCGCTTCCTCCATCTCGGCCTCCTCGTCTGTCCAGTCCTCGGTGTCGCTGAGCTCACCGCGGCGGGCGAAGAACAAGTCGGGGACAAAGTGCTGGACGATGCGCTTGATGTGGTCCTTCTCGTCCTTGTGGATGGCAGGCTGCCGCTTCACATGGTAGATGATGAGTGCGGCGGCGTCCTCCAGGATCTGCTTGTCCTCGTAGGTGAACACCATGTGGGGCTCGCTGGCCGCTGCAGCAGTGCCCGAGCCGTTGCGGCCCTGCTGCCCGACACCACCCTCCTCTGTGCTCTGCTCCTGGCGCTGAGAGAGAGAGGGGGGAGAGAAAGAGAGACGTGACCACACACACACACACACACACACACGTGTAGAGTCATGTTGGGAAATGTAGGGTATGAAATATTCAAAACGGCAGACTACCTCCCCTCACATAAAAGGATTGGGCAACAGATTCGATGAGCAAGCTTTTTTACTAATCTGAATCCATGTGTTTTAATGGGTTTCATGAACCCCAGGGACACAAAGCTTGCTTTGGCTATTAGGAACAGGACTGTACCTTGTGCTAAAGCGGAAGCAGAGACACGAGCAGTAGTGCACTGTGGATCTGGAATAGCAGCACTTAACATGTGTGCTCAACATGCAAGGAGAGTCGACAGAATAGCCAAGACATGAGTCTGTATTCTTTGTTCTCAATTTTTCACAACCTGAAATCATATTGGTCACAGATATGGAGAACTATCCTGATTGATTACATTGACTTATTCCAGCATGCAAAACAAATCTCTTTGAAATACTGCTAACAAATGCCATATGGGTTCAGGCATTATATTTTCATGAATAGCAAAGATGCAGATTTCAATATACTGATATTTTTAGTACCAAACATCAGCAAACCAATTTGTGTCAAGATTGTTTTTGCAAAATATTCCATATTTCTACATGTAAAATGTTCAATAATAATAATAATACAAATAATTGTATTTATAATGTGCTTTTCTCTACCCAAGCGCTGCAATCATAACAACAACAGCAACACAGGGAACACAATAAAATACATTAACACAATAAGCACCGTAACACATTAAAACTAGGTCACAGACAAACTGAACAATACATGCAAGGGAATGGGAAGACATTCACCTCGTCATAAACACTCTCGATCTCATTCAGAAGACTCTTGGAGCGGAGGGCCTTCATGTCGTTCTGCTTGAAGTTGACCCCCTGGTGGTCCAGAGACTTGAGGTAGGCCTTCTCGTACTGCTCCCTCCAGATCTTGTTGAAGCCTTGCTGTGCCTCTCTCCACTCCTCCTCCTTGGCTTTCAACCTGTAATAGGAAAGAGGAGACTGTTCAAGATGTGCGAGGATGTGTTGCATTTTGATGTTAGGAGACTTTGGAGAAATGTGCAATTGCGTTAATCGTGCATACATTGAAGCCTTTGTGTGAAACCTGAGCGAGTCTTCATATGAAAAGCTGCTGACTAACTTGTCTATTAATAAAGTACTTGTGGTCTGGATGATGCATATGTGCTGACAATCTGCATTCGGAACTACAATGGCGATTTAAATTTCAGTCTAATTGAAATGAGCACAGTATTGGCCAACCTACCATCTTTATTCCTAGGAATTCAAAACACAGTACATTCCTAAAAACACTTAAACCCCCAGTAAAATGTAACCTTTGTATATACATTACAGCCATTGTTAAACATTACATTTGCTTGTCCTTTTCCTCCATGGTTCAAACTTAAAGAAAACATCCAATGGGTTGATGGTGGCTGGATGGCTTTTCTTCTTATAACAGGCAGTGTAAAAATGACTAATAAAATGTGACCCCACTACTTTTGAACAAACGCGATACCTGCATTGAAAAGGTTACATAGTGCAGGTTTGGCATTCCGACTAGAGATACCCTCTCATTATCCAACAATGCTGACACCCAGATCTTTCACTTTTGGTTCTTTGGTCTTGCACTAATAGCAGGGCTGGTTAAGATGTCCTTTAGTTCCTTCATTTAAAAACAAAAAAAGCAAAAACCTGTTAAGCTAAATATCACAGAAAGATTTACAGGTCTGTCTGCTGACCTTTTCAGAACCACAGGCACGGCAGTGATGGGACTCCTCTTCAGCCCTTCAATGATCTCCGGGGCCTTGTCTCCGTAGATACGGTACACCGCCCGCCGCTGGATCACCTCTGAGGTGCCACCCAGGCAGTCGTCCAGCCTGAAGCGGTCCTGGTCCTCTGGGGAGAGGCGGGTCAGCTTCTTCTGGACACTCTCTAGAACCCGGATGGTGGCCAGGTTGGTTTCCAGGACCACGTCCAACTGGGAGGAAGGGGAGTAACAGGCAGACGCCGACTGTTATTATAAGTGTCGGACGACATTATGGAAAGGATCCCTACAGAGAAATACGTTTCTTCTTTACCTCTCGCTTGATCCGGTCATTTTGTTATTGTGATCTAACCAAGTCCCGTACAAGGGACCCGTACACGACGGGTCCCTATTGCCCCAAAGGCTTACATTGCAGACATTTTGCAGCTGACAAGTAAAGCAATCTCACTCAATACTGGACCAATTTTAACAATTGTTGTCCGCATTAGTCACTTACACCCAAAATGATGGGGAAAAGGGTTCACGTTGAAAAAACCCAAAGTTACACTTTAAGGAAAGGCTTACAAAAAAGTGCAAGTTCCAGATGAGCGTGGACCTAGCAGCTAGAGGAAAAACTAGTCTACTGGCAGGCATCCAAGATGTGTTAAAAAGCAGAGTTGTCGCAACATGCCTACCTCAAACCTCTCGTCTTCGCAGCGATGCAACTGCTCCTCGTAAGGAGTCTTCTTGGAGCTGACGAAGGTGGAATCCTCCGACCAGGAGGGGAATGACACCCAGGTGTCATTCAGCACCTACACACGCACACACAGTCAGTCAAAAGTCCTCAAAAAGGTAAACTGCTATCTCCATTGTGTAATAATAAAAATACCACTATTTCTTAAAAATGTACTGTGTAAAATTGTGTTCTTCTGCCTGCAAAGAACAGCATGTGCTCGAAGAGCCTTCACTCCAAGTGCTTTGTCCGTCTAGAATAGCTGATCCAGTGTGGGTACCGCAGGGGGGCAAAGAGTTATTCTTCTAACATGAACCAGGGAGCAAGACCGAGATTCTTTCCTCTGAGGACATGCAATGCCATCTAAATTAGTGCTAAAGCTATTGTTGGTATTTAATTAACTACCAGGAGTCCAATTTATATAATGCATCTTAAAGTCCAATTGTTTTACAGACTTGCAAGTCCTGCTGAAAGTTATCGGTTACCATTTGCTAAATCGAAGGCCGATACAAGTAATGATATAAGCTAATTCATAAGTTACTTACCGTTAATCCTTATTGAAAATAAAAAGCTAAGTGGCTTAAGGCTTGAGCTGTGATCTGTTCCATAGCAACCTGCTACATAGCAGGTTAGGTTACAGGTTAGCTTTGAGACAACCTCCCCCACGCAGCAGCGATGACTTCTGTCAGCTCATTGGTCTAAACAACGGCAATGGCCATGTTCGTATTACATCATCAGCCCAATAGAGTAATTTACTCCTGAAAAGATACAGGCATATACACATTAACCATACCTCCTTGCAGATGGCAGTGCGTCCACTACATTTGGGCTGCTGGTAGGTCTTGGGCAGCGCTCTGTAGCTGGACCCAAGGCGTTTGCAGGAGGCGTAGTCCACCTCCCGGCCACCTCCCCCCTCCATGTAGCGATCAGACAGGCCCGATGGGCCATGAGAGAGCTCTTTGTCCCCGAGAAAGGACTTGAACTGGCTGTAGAGTTCCGGAAACTTCCTGCACGGAGATAAAACATGAACACTGACGTTACAACGCATTGACAACGGGGCTCAACAGAACAGGGACCAAACATTTGTATGTGGTCAGTGTGACATAGCCATGCCAATGGAAAAAAAACGCTTCCGGTGCTCGGTTCACTCGAACATAATGCAAGATGCTCTATATCAGCGGTGGGCAAACTACAGCCCGTGGGCCACATACCTGGCAAGTCGACAGTGAGTGCCGAGTTTTTAATAAAGAGTTCTTTACTGTTCAGGTAATGGTTTTCACATGTTTATTATTATATAATTTATATTAGTTATATCATTATATAATTTAGGCTATAGTTAACCCTCCCCCACAATCTGCTACTGGCCCGGCCCACCTGTCAATTTAAAAACCCAGTGTGGCCCTTGAGCCAAAAAGTTTGCCCATCCCTGCTCTATATACTACAGAAAAATCAACATGCATGCTTAGCGGTGCCTGGCCTTCAATGCAGTAATATCAGAAAACTTATCATATCTTTTATAAGACCCGAGACAGTAGTGTTGGTGCATTCTCAATTTTCTCAGTCAGCCCCCACATGAATTGTTTTCCTCTACCAGTCATTCTCCCATTTAAATGCTTTTTAATGCCCTCTCACCCCAAGAATGGCGTGACCAGCTGCAGCAGTTCTGCTCCTGAAACGACTTCCTGATTGAACAAGGCAATGCAGCGCAGGAAGTTCTCATACACTTCTTGGCTTTTGAACAGCCGGCGAACCTGAGTGTAAGAAAAAAAGAGGGTAGATAGCAAGTGTGTTAGAACCTTAAAGCGTGTGTTAAGCAATTATAATATGTGACTAAGTGAAGATGACCAAATTATTAAAGTTCAATGTAACCTTGATACATTGAATGAAACAAACCATGAATTAATTAAATGTTTTAAAAACTTTTGAGATGGAAATGCCTCACCTTATCAAAGAAGGTGAATTCGCGCAAGACTCCATGTTTTCCAACTGAAGCAAAGGACTGATCTTTGGTACATGAATACTTCATCTTTTTCTAAAGAGTAAAACAAAAACACAGCCAAATTATTATCCTCAACCAATACCAATGAATAACAACTTTAATAACAGCTGTTATTAAAACACTGTGCATGTTGCAGTTAAAGACTTTCTTCTTACCTCTAAATCTTTTCCACTGTAATCTTATACTTTGATTGCCTGGAGATAATTTCTTTGTGTTCCCTACTTATAGGTAAGTCACAGAGCCCAGTCATCTGAAGAACAGCTCTGCTGGAACTGCTGGGCTATACCAGATGACTTGACTCACAGTCCATCTCAAACATAAAAACTATTTACCACAAGGATTTTAGCAGGAGCGGTAACCACAGTGCACTCACACAATAGGATTTTACAAATCCCAGAGCCTGGGACCGCCAGAGACTCAAAGTCATTTGCTCTGAAGCCCTCGTGTTTAAAACTGGCTAACTGCTGCAGGCTGTCAATCATTGCCTAGGACCCACCCAGAAAGAGCACACCCCACTGGCTTTTAGAATTGGGGGAACATAACTCATGAGCTGTAAGAGTCAGGATTTGAGTCTTCAAATCCACTAATATTAAACAGGTGTGTTCCCCATTAACACAGTCAGTGTGCTTAGTCAACTCTTTCTTTAGACATCCCTCGCTCTCTCTAGTGCCGATAACCAGAGCGATTTTCCAACATTGCCAGAAACAGTTAAACGTTTGTGTTGTACGGTCAGGTCCAATGACTCAGTGACCCTCCTAAAGAGGAAGGGAGGACGGGAGATTCACTACGAGGTTTAACAAGATCGTGGCAGCGCGGCATATTACTCTGCTGCCGGTCGCCACTGTTCTACATAACAACAAAGCGCAATATTCCTCTTCTTTTCAATGGCTTGGACACCTGCACTTATGTCCGCAGCCATGATCAAAACCTGTGGTGTATGAATCGTAGGTCATACTGAACTATAAAGGCCGGTTTAATATGCGGGCTGATGTTAACTATGGACAGAGGACAGCCTGAATGCAGGCCGCGCTCTGCCCATAGTTCGCATAGCATGCAACTCAGTAAAACTACATGGCACGACTGCTACGTGGTGTTACACGTACTACCATTACCACATGGTTCCTCGTCCACTGTGTGCAGTACCTTAAGTAGTGGGGTCATGTGCGTCAGCAGCATTGGCCTAGGCCTCTTTTTGCTCTGTTTGCCCATCATGTCATCCTCATCTGGCCTCTTCAAAGGCTCCTTCCCCCCGGTCAGGGAGCTTCCTGTAAACTGCGGAAGTACACGGCACACTTAGTACATGGGGGCTTTAAACTGGTGTAGCAGTCTTTCAAAATGTAGTTTGTCGTTTGTCCATAATTTTAACTGAATTAAAATTAAAATAGATACATTATCTGTTGACACGCTAATTGTTTCAGCATCGGCGGGTTTTTCTTCTTTTTTTATGTTCACTGACCAGAGATCTCTTGGCATCCGGCAAGAACTGTCCAAACTCAGCCAACAGGTCCTCTTGTCCCTTGAAGAGATTGGCAACCTTAGAGAACACCTCGTCCTCCGTCATCCCACTGGTGCCTCTGTTACCTCGACCCTCCTTCACCTCCAGCTGCTCTTTCTGATGGGGGTTACAAATAAATGAAGTTTCATGCTCATTGCAATAAACACCTCGTTATTAACTATTTTGTCATTTAGCGGGTGCTTTTAATCCAACGTGATTTACAGTAAATGTTTATTAGATTATTTGCTACATCTAATTAATGAGCAGGTCAGGCATCTTGCTCAGGGATGGCTACAGGTAGCCTACGGACATTGGTGTTCAAACCCAGGACCTTTCACTACTAGACTATGGCAATCACTGGTTACTATTATTCAGCACAAATACACCTATACGAAAATATATATTTGTATATATACGATTACATACCACTTTAGCTCAGCATAGCTGTCAATACCTGGTATGTATGCAGGATTTCCAGGAAGGACCTGTAAATCTCTGGGTGGTCCAGGAAGCGGTTCTTGATCTTGTTGACGTAGCTAATGGCGCTGTCAAACTCAACGGGGCTAGCTTCTGAGGCAGGGGGCGACGCGGAGGAGGCGGGCGCTTGATTCTGTCCGTCTCTGCCAGCCAGTGGGAGGGAGAGTCTGCTGGGGGGGTCTGGAGTGGTTGCTGCGGTGGCGGTAAAGGAGGTGGAGGACGAGGTGGTGGTGGTGGTGGCGGTGGTCGAGGAAGACGGGGCGTCTGGCGGTGCCACCGTAGCTTCGGTGCTCTGCGTAGAGCCTGCCTCGGTGTGGGCGGCCGAGGTACTGCCGGATGGCGTCGCCGCTGTGGGACTGGATATGGCCTTCCCATGCTGGGTTGCCTGGATGGAAAATGGTAAATGGATTATATATATAGCGCTTTTATCCAAAGCGCTTTACATTGCCTCCATTCATACACCGACGGCGGTGTCAACCATGCAAGGCAACAGCCAGCTCATCAGGAGCAGTTGGGGTTAGGTGTCTTGCTGAGGGACACCTCGACATTTAGCTAGGCGGAGCCGGGAATCGAACCAGCAACCAGACAACCGTCTCTACTTCCTGAGCTAGTGCCGGAAGAAGGACTGAATATGAATCAGAGAACTGTATGGAATTCAGTTTCTTTAAAGACAATGAGTCAACGTGTGGTTAGGGTGTCGGACTCCCGGCAGAGAGGTTCTTGTTTGAGTCTGCCTATAGGCATCCTTGAGCAAGATGCCTAAGCAGGTAGGTGCTTTATATGGTAATCGGAAAATAACTTTTTTTGGGTTACCATTATGTTTCTCTAAATATTACACATTCTAAATATTGTCTTCATGGTATGTCCGGTGAAAGCTACTAAATGAAGTAATAAACATGGTCTGCTGAAAACACTGAAAGCTATATATAAATAAAAAGAGCATGGAACATTAGAGTATGCACTGACAAGGAATGCTTCAGGAGAAACTTTATGGGGCCGTGTAATGCGTCCCTGTCCTATGTTACTGTTAAATGTCAACCAATTCCAGACTCCAGAGCAGCATTTTCACACAAAGAGTCAGGCACCATACAAGATGAATCATTGATTGCTTTTTCCTGCATTAAAAGCGCTCTTTTGAGTCTCTGTCAATTAAAGCTGTGGAGGAACTCACCTGGGTCGAGAAGGGAGACTGGAGGAAAACCATGCCGTTCTTGGGGATCTCTATCCGATACCCAGGCGGTAGGAAGGCATTAAAGCCCAAGACCAGGTCTGGGTGCCCATGAAAGAGCTGTGACACACGATTTATCACCCCCGGTGTATCAATGCTATGGGAGAATGGGCAGAGTTTTCAGTTTATTTTTAGCGGTGCAATGTTTCGCAGAGCAAGTTTAATTAGATTAGCCTCCATGTAGTGTATTTCAGAAAGGAACTTGAAAAAAAGGCAGTCATCTATATTTAACACTAAAGACACAATCCTACAGAAGGATGTAATGATATATTTGTTTGAAACATCAATCATATCAACGTGATCAAATCAATAACATATCAACTTATGTAAAATGTCTTTATTTTGTAAATTCTCCTTGCATTGCTTGTATGCCCTCTTTTAGCAGAAGCATTTAGGAGACAACTATTTTTTTGTTGAGTGTTGTATTTAGGATGCTCTTGAACAAAGCCAGTTTTGTCTATGTAAAAATTATACCTACCTCTGTGATTTGAACTCTTTCATGATGTCGAGAAACTTGTTGTATATTCCAGGGTCATTTCCAAATCGTATTTTGACTTGGTCCAAATATGACAAGGCATCTTCAACCTATAGGATCGAACAAGAGGCAAAAATAGAAATCAACACAAGCATGCCAATACCGTCTGAACCAGAAGTGATGTCAGTCAGCTTCACTGCGCGGTTTAACATGACAATGGCATAGCTACATCTCAGCTGTCTCTTGAGAGTTCATGTCTGATAATGTTGCCACCCCGTGTGTGATAACATAGGCGATTGAAATTCTAAACACGTTGCGGTTATAAAAGATGCTTTATTGTATTTTCTTCGTGCCATTCGCAAACGGAGCAAGTGTCAACAACTGCACATTCGCTGTGTAGTCCGTTGACAAGTGACGCGACGCATGAATAACTACAGCACCTACGAGCAGCGCAATTGAACAATATAAATAAACAACCTAACAAAAGTGTACACAAACAGCACTGCGCTTTTGTCTCGCGAGCCGTGGCTTCGACCCGGACCCAGAACAAAAAAATGTCTACACATGCACACAAAGCGTTGTGTAATTACAAAACCCCACGACATGTCGAGAGGATTAGCCTAGCCTACGCTAGTCCAAACCCAGTGATTTAACAATAACTAGCAGCACGACCGCATCTCATTACAAGACGTGTATCCACACACAGTGATACAACTCAACGGTGGCGCGCTGGCTACTTTGACCAATCGCCACCGTCAGGTGTATATAGTCATGATAACAATAAAGCGTTTAATAGCGAACCCGCTAACCTAATGAACTACTCGTTTAAGCAAGCTTGCGTCCTCGACTTTGTTCGGGGTGGGTGAGACACGAACAAGGGGGAACTTGGAGCAGCTCGGAGTTAGCTCACGGTGGCTACTACCGACAATGTTGATCGGCGAGCGGCTACATAACGTGTGTCTCCGCGGTGAATGAGTTCGGATCGTCATTTCAATCCTTCTCCCGAGTCTATCCTTCATTTACTCCGGGTATTTAGCGAACGATTCACTTTTCACGGGCGCCCAAGCTAACTACTGTTAGCTAGCGATTGCTTTTACACTTGGCACTGAGACTCGGGAGAGAGAAAGCCGCAAATACCATGCAACGATCCGAGCGACAAAATGGTTGTGACTCCGAGAAGGACTTTCCCTTCTCGCATTCGCCCCTTACCTTCAGTTTTTGGAAATGTTGTTGTTGCACTTGCTTTTGTGTAACAACGTAAGGCTTGTCTTGAATTTGGTTTATTTGCTTCGTGTTGCTATGTGCCTGAATCTTCGCCATTATCCCGGCGACAGGAGGCTTAAAGCCACTACCACAAGTTGACAAGAAGGAAGCTTTAGTCTATCTCCAGTTGTTGGCTAGCCGACAAATCTTCCCTTTGGCTGGGAAGCCAGCCTGCAAGCAACGTTTAACGCGACTTGCTTAGCTGGACAGTCTCCGCACAACGTAAAGACGGAAAATCCACTAGAATGGAGGTTAGTGTCAATCACGCTACTACTCGATGCGACTTTGGTTAAACGTCATTATCGCTAAAAAAAAATAGCCGATAGCAAGCCACGGAAAACGAAGGCTCCGAAAACAACCTTAGAGACAATGGTTGCAGATTGTCTTATTTTAAATAACTATTGCCTGTCTCTTTAAATTCGGCGGTAGAGGTCTGCCTTGGCGTCCGGAAGCCCGAGTAGGAGTAAAGAATTCTACTGCGCAGCCGCACAGAGAGGAGGAGTCAACTTCACAAGGCATTCAGGTTGCTCCACACCCCCTTCAATGCTACAAAGGAACGTTACTCCATCAAAAAGCAACATTTTGCTGTTTTCTTAACACATTACCAATGACCTCTGTTACTGCCATTGCAGCAAAACTGCAGGTAAATTGTACAATTCTATATTATCTTGAATAAATAAAAGGTAAGCCAGTACAAAAGGCAGTTTTCCCCACTAGGCTACATTGACTAAACACAAAAGGGAGAATTACTTGAAAGATGATTTCAAAAGTTTATTGGGATTGTTGACAAGCAGTTCTGAACATGCCTCTTATGAATTAAGAATTTCACAAACAACAATGTAATCATATGCCTTGGCTATTTCATGCAGCCTTTTGGTAAACAAGCAACATAGATTATAAAACGCTATGTTGTCTTGGCAGCTAGTTTCCACATCTGGAGCCACTGCTGAAGAGTCAGTCCACCTTTCTGGAGTTGAGGAAGGACATTCTTGGCTGGCTGATCCCACCTGTAAGTACACAACGTGGATACCCATGGAGACATTAAGACAATTTCTGCAGATAAGACAAAAAAGTATACATTCAAAACAGTGCTGAGTCTAAACGGATGTTCACAAAACCCTGTATTGCAGGAGTTAGTTACATAGTTACAATGAATGTCACGGCTTACGGACAAGTGAAAGTATTTTTTGGAAAATGGCAAAAGCCATTTAGTTTTAAAATAGGGCTATTGACTGACCAGTGAGTGATGTCCAGTTTGACCTGGTTGCAGTAGGACAGGCCCTGGGTGCAACGATGGGCCAGCTCTCTGGACCTTGGCACCAGAGTCTCCAGAAGCTTCTGATCTTCTTCTGTGACCTTAGCCAGCAGGGCTGTGTGAGAAACAGCACTTAAAAGACCATTTCAAACACTTGAATAATGGTGACTCACTACACTAGTATGTGTACATACTGGAACACTCAACATGACTCAAACTCCCCACTACTCACATTGCATACATAGATGCACTTCTAATTTAACATATTAAAAATAAAATGTTCACATTTTAAAATGTGCGTGTGATCTCTTTGCAATTGTTATTACCATCTGCCGTGACACAAACATTTCCCACCTGGGATTAACAAAACACAATGTATCTTAACAAAAGGTATATTTTGAATAGGTTTAAGATGTCTCCGACTGTAGTCCTCACTTAGCTTACCTTTCTGGTCAGGTGCATGCAACAGCTCCACTTGTTCCTGTACTTTGTGCAAACTAGTGTTGTGGCGGTGCAACAGTTGGTGCAGGAATCGCAGCTCCAGGTCCTGGGAGCGTGCCTGAGAACACAGTTCCTCTGGAGCCTGCAGGAGAGGCAGGGTAGAAGAGTTCAAACTAGCGAGTATTTAGATGCTTTTATCAGAAGCAACTTAACGTGAATTCAGATAGAGGTCGTTAAAGGAGCAGGTAGGGGGTTTTGGATCTTGTTGTGGACATTGGGGATTGAAACCAGTACCTTTCAGCTGGAGGACGAACCCCCTAGTCACCGCACAATTTTCTATCATACAATGTGACAGGCAGAGAGCCAGCAGAAACAACCAGCAGGGTATGTATACCTGGCGTTAAAAGATCACATGGAATCATGTTCACTTACCCTGTAGAGGGGAAATGACAAGCTCTGGCACAAGCTGTGGAAGGAAGGAGACTGCAAACGATAGATGGACAAACATGACGCAGGGATCCTTTCAACACTGAAAAAAATAAAATAAATAAAAACATTAAGTTACATGTTTCATAAAAACATAGCCAACTAAAGTACACTAGCAAATAAAACAACAATATGGGAAATATTGCTTACTCTTCAACAGTCCTTCGGTCCAGAGCAGAAAGTGAAATGCTGCCAAACTGCCTGGCCTCCTGGGAAATGCAGTTTCGTAGCTTGCTGGCTGCAGTGATAACCTCACCAAACTGAGGTAGCAGGTCATCTTGGACAAATTTCCCCAACTGAAAACAACAAGAAAGGAATTTGCCAACTTGACATGCACAAGATATACATACACACACATTTTAAAAACACATCACTACAAAAATATATGTATTTAACTTATTGTATTTTATTTCTTAGACCAAGTCTGCCTTCCTCTTAACGCTCTATATTCTAGTTGGAGAAATTGAATACATTCACACCTCTCTGTGCAGACGGATGAGATCAGACTTTGTTGTGGAGTTTCCCTTAATGAGACCTCTGATCTGCTCCTGCCTGGCATCCTGTAGATAATACATGCCAATGGACTCAAAACCCCAAAGAAGATGGATTCAGAAAGAGATACAGAAGGGTTGTGGAAGACATAGTCCATCCTCCGCTTGCTTTCTCACCACAAGTCTTCTGAAGTCCAAGATGCTCTGCCACTGGTTCCGGAGGTTTCGCAGCACCTCCTGCCGACTCCTTGCTTGCTGATCAAGATGGAGACACTGGTCTCTGATGTAGTCCGTAGCCGCCATTTGCATCTCACACTGGAGTTCAAGCTCAAACACTGACCTGAGAGGGAACAAAGAACCTTTTCACCTGATCAAGAAAACTATACCTTTGTCCAAAGATAGCAGTCTAGCATTCATACAATTCCGGCATATACCCCATGAACTGTTTTAATGAACTCTAACATTTAATCCATCCAGCAGCAAGAGCAGGTACTACACATGTACTCACAGTGCAGGGGAGTGGACATGGAACTCATCCCCCAGAACAGATACCTCCTGCTCAGCCTTTGCCTTGTGGACCTGTAGCTGGCTCTGGAGCTTCTGGATCCTCAGGCGGGTCTGGGTCAGCTCCATATATCTGTTCCCAACGTCCTCCCATGCAGCCTGGAAACACAAACAGTCATCTTTAGGGGAGAACTTCAATTGATTTAAAATGCTTTATACAGAGATAAAGACTTCCCCACACATTTGTCACTCTTAATGAGGTAATTGTCTGGTAAATCCTAACATGCACTCACTGAGAATGTGTAATTTGTGAAAACATTCAGAAAGTGTTTCTGCATTCAGGATACTAGACATCTCCCTGTTTGCTTGGCCTCCTGTATTGCTGCTTGCAGCTTTCTCGAGAACCCAAACACCTTCATACTCGACACTGCACCTCCTTGGGTCCTCAGAAATAAACCCGCCAAGTGTGAAGTTGAGCGGATGAACGGTTGTCGAGAAAATCGAAGGACAGTCATGCACACATACAGAGATTCCTCAAGTTATAGTTACATTAACCGATAAGTCAATATTTGTAGCACCTGTAGAAGATGCTTAACGGGTGGCAACTCTTCTTCCTCTTCTCTTGAGATGTCTAGCAGGTGGTTGCTTTCGTAGCAGAACCTGCAATAAACAGTTTAATAACACACAAGCGATAACAGAATAGGTAGTAAAAAAACAGCCATGTTTTTTTCCCAATTAAACTGACATTTTTCATTGGATTATCATACCGAAGAGCAGACATCTCCTGTGTGATGTCCAGAGAGGCTATCTTCTCCTCCAACTCTCTTTGCTGTCTGGAGGCAAAGAACTGCAGTGCCGAAAGCACATGGTTTGAAGGATGTGTGCATAGCAACTCCTTAAAATATAAAGAGAAAAACCACGAGAAAGTAAGTTGAGCAGTAGTAACACGATCATAGCACTAATGCATAGAAACTTAAGGTAGCATGCAAGGAATCTGGAGCACACACCTCCACATTACTTAACCAATACTGGAAGACTGTAGTCCTTTGTTCACGGGTCATACTTTTGAACAGAGAGAAGAGACCGATTTAGCAAAAATAAGACCTTGTATACATCTGCAAAATATGATATCCTCCGTAGTTCTTACTGTGAGGCAGCAGAGGGCGCCGTCTTAAGTTCACTCTCCTGTAAAGACTGGAAGAAGGCGACCCTCTGGTCACACAGCTCTCTCACCTCACGCTGGGAAGAAAGGAGAAACAAGGAAAGAACACAGGCAGACATAGTATCAATTAAAATAAAGATTCAGATTCATGGGAATAGTGGCAACCATGTCAGACAGAGACAGATATTATGTTTGTTGTTACAAGACAGCCAGTGACTTTATTTTAAGGTTTTAATACTTTCTTGCCCTTGTGAAGGCAAGAAAGTCCATCTTAGAGTCGGCTATGTCTTACCAGGACTTGAGGCTCTGCTGCAGTTTTGGACCCATGCTGGTCTGCAGCGGTGTTTGACGATTCATTCCCAAACAACACTTCAACGTCTGCCTTTCTGTAATTCACACACACGCAATACCATTTATTATTAATTGTTTTCCAGATTTGAACTGCAAAGTGATTAGCTGCAGTTGTAGTGCTTGCATATCGCTCACTAAGACCTGGTCAACTGCTCCAGTGTCTGGCGATGTTTGCTGATCTTGAGGATGTCTTTGGTGAGAGTCTGCCGGTTCCCGGTGCAGCGCTGCCTGAAGGCCTGCAGCAACAGCTCCCTGCGGTTGGCTTCTTCTACCTGGGCCCAGGTACGGCCAATGGATTGCTCTGTTCAGTAGCACAACACACTTATCAGGGACAAGGCAACACTTAACTTTCAAATGATATAAATAAAAACAATGTACAATTTGTCTTATACCCACACTTGGAATGAAATAAAGGGTAACACAAAGGTGATTAAAAAGAAATGGCGGATCTCTCCTTACGCCTTCCATCAAGTCAGATGAAAGCCAGACATTACTTATAAATAAAATTACTTATAAATACTTATATTTGAACTTATAAATAAAGTGAATATACTGTCACAGCATTTCCTCTAAAGCACTACCCTCTGTGGCAAGTTGCTCTTCAGTGGCACTGATCTGAGAGTCCAGGTGTCCGACGTCTGCTCTCAGCTGCTCTATCTGCTCCTGGAGCTCTCTCCGCTTGGCATCATCACTCTGGCCCTCGACCTGCTTCAACTGAACATACAACGAAATACCACAAAAATAAACACGTGTGCCAGCAGATTATGGACCAACAGAGACCAACAGAAATGATGTGACAGGCTTTGCTTTACACCAGGGAGAAATTACATTGCGTATACATTGCATGTTTTTTTAACTCCCTCTTAGAGAGAAGATTGAGTAAATGTGAGTATGTTGAGTAAAATTATGACCCCCCCCAAAAAACAGCCTGTTTTTCCATACCTCCTTGTCTTGAAGCACTTTGTACCTTGAAGAGGGTAATGTCAAGAAAGTGTGTGGTAGGAATTTAGAATGTCAGGCATGCAAAAACACCATAGCCCAAAATGTATCGGATTCAGAGGAAATTAGCTGTCAAGATAAAAACGTTCATGCTATGGGTTTAATGACAAAGGATACCACTGAAGATTGCCACGCATGATCCGGACATTCCTGAAAAACAGCAAATAAAAAGGCGAGGAATCACTTTAATAGCACTCATGCATATATCATCTGAATCAGGCCCATCACTGACAGATACCTGCTAAACAGTAAACTTAGCAGTAAGCAGTACTGTAAACAGATTAATTAGAAGCTAGTTGAAGACGTACCTCTGTTGATAAACATGTTGGATGATATATTTCCATATCGATGCACCTGACCCCACACAGAGTCTGTGTGATCAAATAAATTATCAATGATATGACTTGATTTGATGGATGACTAAAAAAGGCAACACTATCTTCATACTCACGTCTTGAAATAGCTGTCATTTGGGAGGCTCTGGGAAGGTAAATTAAACTCTTTTGTTGCCCATCTCTTCAATTCGTGCACAAGAGTCCCGTCCCCCATTCTTGCAAACTAAAGTCACACATAAAATCTATACGGCTAGCGAGCAAATGTTAGGCAGGACCATTTGTTTACGTTAGCGTACGGGCTTTCCTTGGTTAAAACACTTCCTGTGGAAGATACAAAATCAGCTGTACTCACTTTTGTCTAATTGATACATCTATATTACTTTTTCTCTTGTGCGCTAAACTAAATCTGCTAGGACATTTTGATTCTGAAAATGCATTGACACAACCGACTACGATCTTTTAATTTCCCGCTCCGCGACATTTCCGGTATGCATTTCCGGTACAGGAAATGCGACAGGAGTTAGCAGCGCCCCCACCTGCTTAAATCTCTTCAGTTCACCAACTTACCATGCCCTTATTACAACAGACAATTCGACAGTGACGGCGTCTTTTACTTATACTCATAAATACTAAACAAAACAAGACTAAACAAAATGTACTGCAATTGGCATGTGGACTCTCAATGCTAGGTGCCAATTCACACGTTTATTTACTGTGTGCATGCCAAGTGGATCAGAGACAGATTGATTTTAGCTTAATTTCATTTCATAGCAACCATGGTAAAGTACATAGCCATCAGAAAGTGGCATATACTTTCTTTTCCCACATACAAACACATACAACACATACATACATCAGCCAACCAAACACAGGTCAAGTGCCATAGCCTTTTAATCATTGGTTTACCACACTGAAACATGTATGCCCCAAGGCATCTCCATGCACAGCATCAGACTTCTTCAGCATCTTGCAACCCACCTACTTCCTGTTCTATCTGTGTATTATCTTATGAGTGACCGTAAACATGCTACACTAAAGGCTCTGGTGAGTTTTAGACTTTGGAAAAGCATGGCATGTAAATAATGGCAAACGG
Source organism: Bathygadus melanobranchus (assembly GCA_900302375.1). Classification (NCBI taxonomy): domain Eukaryota; kingdom Metazoa; phylum Chordata; class Actinopteri; order Gadiformes; family Macrouridae; genus Bathygadus; species Bathygadus melanobranchus. The sequence goes on from OMKP01077963.1 coordinate 17,151, forward strand.
TTAACTTCCATGATTGATAACAACTTTCAAAACCTCTTCCCCCATTTAATCATGTACACATTTTAAATAACTTAGACCTGAGCACAAAACAACAAACAACAGCAGTGTTTCAAAATCCATCCTGCACAATGTACAGTAACAAGGTAACGCGTGTGTTGCAAGTAAGGCTGTTGATTTCTTTTACACACCAGTACAAAAATCTTAAAAAAAACATCAACCCCTTGGTGCAATTAAGAATACATAGGGTAACTTAAAAGTGCATTCATTATGAGGAGGGCACCAGCACACAGTTAAAAAATATCTTTTTAACCGTTTGTATTGTAACCAAAATTAGCCAATGAAAAAATGGCTGCATTGCTGCACTGGCTGGAGACGCCTGTGAATGAACATCTTCAGCATCCATGGCCAGTGCATCTTGTGCTTTATTGGGTTGGGTTATAAATCATGTCCATTCGTTCATTCAGTCTCTATTTATTTCATTGTCGTTACCGTATCCTAGTGAAGAGATTTAAAACTGATACAGATTCCTGAAACCAAAAACACAAGTTGGAATAAGTACTTGGTAAAAATGAAGGACTTTCCATAATGAATTACCATCGCTAGCACAGGGATACGCGCTCACCTTGGTTGACCTTGTTTTACTGAACACATTCCAGAAGCGAAGTGTTTCATCTCCCGCACCTGTGACGATGGCCTCGCCATCGGGGGACATGGCCTAAATAAGATACAGAGACACTCATGCATCATATACATTTATCTCCCTATACATTTTGGAGACACCACAGAAAACGCACTGCAAGACGTTTTTTTTTTTTAATCAATGCTGTTCCAACGCATCCCAATGGTTTCATCATCAATGTGTAGAGAAATCGGCAGTTGAAATGCAAGACACAGGAATCCACTGACCAGGTAGAGCACTCTGTAAGAGTGTCCAGTGAGCTTCACCACCTGCGTGAGGGCCGGGTATTTCCAGACCAGAATCTGGTTTTGAGAATAGCCATGGGTGCTCACCTGTGAACGTAAAGTATCTCACCTTATTATGCACAAAATGTACATTTTATGAATAATAAATAATGAAGCCTTTATCCAATACCTCTATGAGGTATTGTTTTCAATATTAGCACATAATAGTTACATCTCAGAAATACAGTGATATACAGAGAGATATTCACATTACCACAATCCTGACAGCAACCTCACCCACAACCCGCACAAGTGTCCCAGCTGAAGATCACCTACCAGTTCGTTGGCGTGCTTGGACCAGGCCAGATTGCAGACCTGTGAGCCCGTGTCCATGCACTGCAGGGGCTGAGAGGTCAGGGTGTTCCAGAAGCGGATGCATCGGTCGGCTGTGCCGCCTCCAGAGGCCAGCAGGCCGTGCTGGTGCGGGGACCAGGCGATGGCCTTCACGGCCGCCAGGTGCTCCACGTAGGTCTGTACCGGGTTCAGGGCCGAGTGGTTCCACACCAGCAGCTGAGATGGGAGACAGCACTATTAAGAACTATGGAGCCAACCAGGAACAGCGGTTCATTTTTAGTACCCCACTTGCTTAGAGTCACCTCGACTATCAAAAAGGGTGAAAACATTTTGCAAGTTGGAAAAAATCAGTTTTGTCTGGTCACTATAAATCCCACATTATTACTTGTGAATAATAATACCTGCTCTTGTGTAGCTCACTTGGTTAGTTCCCAGGGGTTCAAGTCCCACTGGGACCATTTGTGCTAAGAAATGCATCTATTATGGTATGTTTTAACACACTTTGGATAAAAGCATGCACCAAAGCAAACACATTATTACATTCCACAGCAACGCTACCTTGTTGTCATTGCCTCCCGAGGCCAGCAGCTGATGGTCTGTGCTCCACTTTAAGCCGCACACTTCCTGTCTGTGGCCCTGCAGTCGTCTCTCGGACTGGAGCGGAGGAGTGCGCATGTCTCTCTGAAGAATCATGCGGTCGCGGCTGCCTGAGGACAACTGATCGGCATTCCACGCCAGCGCTCCTATGGATGACAGGACAGGTATCCATACTAATTGACTGATCATCGTTTCTTAATTGAATAAATTGTAATTTATTGTACCAAGCTTCATAATGCATGAATGATGGCAATCGCGCGTGTGAATTATGTGTGATGCCTGCTTACCAACTCTTGCCGTGTGCCCTTCCAGAGCAAAGAGCTTCTTCCCTGCACCAGCATCCCATATCTGAACATAGCCCTTATGTGTTCCGACTGCCACCAGGTTACCCTGGAGTCAAGCAGAATACTTAGGACAGCAAAAAAAGTGTGACCAAATGAAAGCACTTTTTTTAGTAGCTTTTTACACTTACTCTTTCGGACCAGCCGACAGATGTCACAGAGTCCCCCTCTACAGATAAATCGCACAGCCTCGTTACCTTTGGGAAGACAATTTTACATTATGACAATTTTACATTATGCGTGTACAACATACCGCATGGAATCCATTTTAAGAACCTGATTGCACTCATTTAATCAACAATGGCCCACTTATAAAGCGCTTTACATTTGCCTCACATTCACACACCGATGGCGGTGTTAACCATGCAAGGTAACAACCAGCTGGTCAGGAGCAGTTAGGGTTAGGTGTCTTGCTGAGGGACACCTCGACAATTAGCTAGGCGGATCCGGGGGATCGAACCAGCAACCTTCCGGTTGCCAGACAACCGCTCTACCCACTGGGCTACTGTCGCCCTTATAGAAAGTTAATACACAAACAAGTAGCAGACACATGCATACCTGACTGGTGCAGGCACTCCAGAGGTAGACGCATGTGCCGAGACCAACGCTCAGCACATTCAGTGAAGACCAGTCCACCAAGTTCAGGTAAAAGTCGTCCTGCAGCTCCGGAGCGTCCAGAACCTTGAAGGGGATTTTGGAGATTTTGCGTGTCGGCTTCCTGGGTGAGCGCAGCAACTTTTGACTGGAACAAGGACGAAATAATCAATAAACGCAGATGACAAAATGTACATCAAAATTCATAGTCACATTTTTTTTTTGTTTCAATACAAAATGTTTGCAAAAGAATGAAGACTATAACTAATGCTTGTGTTTACCTTTTGCTACTGACGGGGGACAGGGAGTAGGGAGATACGTGGTTACCCTCGTCTGGCGAGGACCTCTTGATGCTGACAGTGTACTGCAAAGATCAACATTGGCAGAGACAAACACACCATCTATGAAGAGCATTGAAGAACAACCCAAAACAAAAACAGAAACGGAAGTCGAAAAGCTCTTACTGTGAAGAGACTCTTCCTCTCTGGCGTGGAGGGCTGCAGGCGTCTGTCCTCTGTCTGGGGATCCTGGACCTTCTCTATGCCTGCGCCCAGCAGTTCATTCTTTAGCAAGGCAGAGTAGGCCAGACCATCCACTGCACAAAGAGAGGAACTGTATTGAGCGATTGCACATGGAGTAGAGTTGCCTGTCACATGTTGCCAATGATAAATACTTCAATATTAAGAAAGCATTTTCCATCACCTTTGCTGTTATCAGATGAGGCATCTTTTGTCTTTCGGTTCTGAGTCGGTGACTTCTCATTTTCCTATTTTTTTAAATCACAAGGATTCCCTCAAGCAGTTGTTGATCATCAGCTGTGTACTTAAAGTAATTAATGGACCACAAAATATTCACATCATTATCCACACTATTATTTCCTTCATACTATGTGTTTTGCTAGTGAATGAACGGGAGGGAGAGTCGTACATTGATCCTGTGGAAGTTGATGTTCCAGTTGGCGCCGGCTCTGGTTGGGATGAAGCGGTCACCATGCTTACTGGGTGAAGACAGCGGGGAGCTGGTTGGCGTGAGGTCCCTCCCTTTCTGCACAACAAAATAGGGTGCTCATGTTCACCAGCACTGTGCACTATGTTTAGGAGTGTCTGCTTACGTCAGGCGATAGCGTACATCTTCTCATGAACAAAACACAACAAACATCCAATGAAGGCAGTGACTTACAGGAGGGTTAGGGTTCGAGTTGTCGTTCTGGATGTTGATCTGTCGAAGAAGTCTCCGTTCGTATTCTGGATCCATTGCAGGTGTGTTGATGCCACAGCCAAGGGCTGGGATGAGATATAGCTGGTTCACACAAGAAAGACTGTGGGTTAATATTCCACAAAGCAGTGCTGTTTCTGAAGTCAAAAAATATGTTACTTGTAAATGTAAGTGTCATGCATTTGCAGGTAATCAATATATTTGTGTGGGATATGGGATGTGTGATATGCAATCTAAAATCAACACCCAGGTGTGTAAGAAAAGGGTACACCCATTAGTCTGACCACGTTCAAAATATTAATTCTACAAATATAAAATAGATGCTTGTACAGAGATGTGAGACAGTTAATTCATGTATTTGTATTAAAGGTCTTCAAATACTGGTGCTCTTTTCACCTAGCTAATGTCTAACTAGCCTCCTTCGTTAGAATCACGTTGCTTACGAAAGCGTACACACTAAGACAACGGCCCCTGAAGACGACGCACCAAATGGCAGACAACAAGAAAGACAAGCGGAATTCTTGCCAATGATATTAGATTGTACTGAGAATGCAGAATATGGTTACGGTGCTATAAATGATGTTAGATGTGGACAGCTAGCTGCTGGTTATTGACAAAACTGAAGATGCATTGTGGGTATTTTTGAAAGGACAATGACGTAGACGTGTCAAATGAAAACACGGAAATGCCATATTCGTTGCCAAGGAGACGCGTCTGGCCACAGCCGCGTTCAAGTCATGTAGGAGAAATAGGTTTTATTGCTCGATTTAACGACAACGTCGAAATACAAATTCAGTTTTCATGTAATATTCTGACATTATTCGCCTATTCAACAAAACATGCCAAAATGTAAAACAAATTCAGTTCATTACTGTTTAAAATCGTATCAATATGTATGTTAGATATCTAAAACAATTGTTCATCATTAATAACAAGTGTTGTCGTTCGCATTTATCATTCAAGAAACCACTGATTTCAATGATGGATAAAGTTTGGCGAGGTTTCCCTGTCATTACTCTGTACCAAATACAGATGGCGCAATACTTCTATTTTATTTTACCTGTTTGATGAAGGGAAATTAATTAATTGAAAGCTGCATTTTTTCTACCTTATGATCTTAAATAAGCCATTATAAATGTGAAAATTATGTTTTGTAAACTACTAGGTAGGACTGGGACACCATTACAGCCATAGTTTGTTGACTGACCAAAGGAAAACAATGCCAAAAGCCAGAACCGTGGCTGTGAAGTATGATCCTAAAGAGAGAAAGAGAGATAAAGAGAGATTTGTTGTGAAATGTTTGGACATGGTGCAAAATGTGATTAAATGTTATATCATCTTCTTACTGAGCTTGTACTAAGTGCTTGTTTCATAACATTTAGGATTTATTTTGGGATGTTTGGATTTACTCATCAATGCCTTGTGTGTCCCTCTATAGATTACAAAATAACAAGATTACTCATTCATAATAATAATAACAAGTGTGTGTATATGTGTGTGTTTGTGTGTGTGTGTGTGTGTGTGTGTGTGTGTGTGTGTGTGTGTGTTAGGGTTAGGGTTACCCTAGCCCTAACCCATGTGAATATAGGAAACAGGCCTCTGAGAACTTAATACAATGACCTGGCAAAATCACTTTACAAGGCCACATAAAATATGACCTTTTTCCAACTCTATCACACACTCACAGAGACAAAGACACACACACACACACACACACACACACACACACACACATGCCTACTCACAAAACACTGGCGCCAGCAAGCAAATCCTCTCCTCACACCCCCACCCCCCTGACCTCCAATTATGTCATGCGAAAAAGCTGTGTCCCATTGAAAAGCTCCCTTAATCAAACCCCATTAATTCCGACCCTTTCCCTTATTATCTTCGGAGAGGAACGCATCTCTCCAATAAGACTGTTAACTCCTGCCGCGGCGCTGTTAGATCTCCATGTTTATAGGAGCGAAATAATAGATCACACAATTAATCAATTAGTCGTCAGCAACGTAATTGCTCCTAATGAAGACAATAAACTGTGGCGAGTTTAGGGGTTCCCTTCATTAATTGGGCTCGCCTAATTCTTTTGGCAATTAAGATGATAAATAAACAGTAGCGCTGTGGTCTGACATTAATTTATCATGTGAGGGGCTGCGACCTGCAAGGGCTTGTGTTTGCTGCTTACACTCGACTTCATTTTGTGAATGGTCAAACAAAGATTGGAGACGACAGGCTAACACAGAATCGTTTTTGCAGCACGGAGAAATTGACATGCAATGTAAAATGTAAGCGCTAATTCGCCACATGTTCAAATGTTGACACACCTCATTTTTGTAATTATTTTTGTTTCATCTTAATTTACACTATTGGGCTTTGTCATTACTTATGAATATTCCTGGTGTTATTTATAACATCCATCGAGGTTAGCAAAAAGGCATTGGTTTTGACAGTAATCTCTTTATTGTGTGTGTGAAAACTGATGTGTCTTAAATCTATATTAAGCCAAGGCAGCAGGATTAAATACCATGTTCCTGAATCTTATACAACAAGCTCTCATATTTATTCTAAGCATGCATTGTTTAACGCCAAGAAGCATGTGGACAAAATTGATTTTCTCCACAATCCAGATGTCCAAAAGGTTATAGGTTGGGTGCTTTTGGAACAGCACATATGTAACGCTTTGACAAGAACGACGTTTCAATCAGGAACACTGAACAGGAACAAAGCTGACGTCGTATACGATTAGTAAAACTGCTGGGAGGGAGACAGGGGCTGGACTACAACTTGATTGACATTTTAACTAATACCTATAGTCAGTTTTAGCCTTTCTGACACTTGCATTTTTATTTCGCTACTTCTTACAAAATGTTGACCAATTATATGCAGCATTTGTGAAAAGTTGTTTTGTTTAGAAACAGAAGCAAATCAGAGGAAGCACAAGTTATACGGCAGCTGAAGAGCTCGAGTCGTTTGGCTTGGATTCAAATGAAAACAAGAGACTGTTTCGCACAGCAGAGCGGATCCCCAACAAAAGTATTTTCTTCCCCTTTGGTCTGCTGCTCTTTTTCCCATGCTCTTCTTTGTGCCACTCACTGTGGCTCAACGCATGCCTAACCAGGCCCCTGTGGCCCTGTACCGGCCCTGTACCGGCCCTGACCAAGCCCTGACAAACTGTCCGCTAGTCACTAAGTGTCTGCGCTGGCCCGGCCTAGCTAGGCCTAGCCCGGGCCCAGCTAGGCCTAGCCCGGGCCCAGCTAGGCCTAGCCCGGCTGCTAATCCTTGTGCTGTCAGAGGACCCGGCTCTGAACTCATCCTGCAACGCAGGAAAACGCTCTAATTGGGGGATTTTCTACATCATTAGCTCCGATGAGCAGACACCCCACCGCCCTCTGCCACCCCTCTCTCTCCCTCTCTCTCTCCCTATCTCTCTCTCTCTCACACTCTCTCTTTCTGCCTCTCTTCTCTTCCCGCTCAACCAGCTCTACCGTCCTCTGTCTTCTGCACTCTTTCTTAATCTCTTCATGTTTGTACTTCATCTTCTTCATCCTGCGCTCTCTAACTCTCCCTCTCTCTCTGTCTTTCTACACGTATGTTTTCCTACTTCCATCTTGTGTCCAACTCTTGTAAACTTTATTCAGGGAAATCTACAAAGAACACTGTTTTCTCCGATCGTGGGGAACCCTGAGAGTGAACAATTTAATTATCTGTGTACGTGTACGAGATTGGCACTTAATTCCAGATTGATCATATTGATCATCAATAGTCTGCTGGACACTGCAAAGCTGAGCAAACCAAACTAGCAGTTTGCACGGCAGTAGCTAGCTACCAACACCGCTGCCAACCTTTCCCTCAGTTACCTTTGATTGTCTTTCCATATGTCTGTCCTAGCTTCCATCTGTCTAAGAAAGTGGTTCACACGCAGCATTGGTGGCTCGTCAGTGACCATGTGCTGCAGCGACCACGCCTGCCTGCCTGCCTGCCTGCCTGCCTGGTCCAGGGGCAATTAGTGAGCGGGGCCCTTCAGTCGGAGGCCGCCCCCTGAGAAGCTCTGATTGATTGGAGTCTCATCTTCCTAACAGGCTGGCACCCTGCCACCAGCCCTGGAACAGGGGGAGGAGGGGTGTGTGTGTGTGTCTGATGGTCAGTGTATGTTTGATCGTCAGTGTGTTTGTGAGAGAGAGAGTGAGGGTCAGTGGGTGTGTGCGTGTGTTTGATGGTCAGTGTGAGTGTGTTTGTGTGTGTATGTGTGTTTGATGTTCAGTGTGAGTCTGTATGTGTGTGTGTATTTGTGGGCCTGTGTGTGTTTGTGTGTGTGTATGTGTGTTTGATTTTCAGTGTGAGTCTATGTGTGTGTGTGTGTGTGTATTTGTGGGTCTGTGTGTGTATGTGTGTTTGATGTTCAGTGTGAGTCTGTGTGTGTGTGTGTGTATTTGTGGGTCTATGTGTGTTTGATGTTCAGTGTGAGTCTGTATGTGTGTGTGTGTGTGTGTGTGTGTGTGTATTTGTGGGTCTGTGTGGTTGTGTGTATGTGTGTTTGATGTTCAGTGTGAGTCTGTACGTGTGTGTTTCTACAACATGTTGAGGAAGCCAGTGTAACACGTGCAACATTGAGGGCAGTTAAAAACAGAAACAGATATTCTATCAAACTATATTTATTTTTCAAAAGGAATCCATTTTCAAATGGAATCCATCCAAAATCAATTATTTAGATATCAT
>OMKP01077966.1:0-18193 GCA_900302375.1 Bathygadus melanobranchus
TACAAGCATTCCTGGTTGCCAGGTCAATAGAACAAGTTTACAAGCTTACAATTGCTAAGTTGGCTCCTTACTGTACAACAGCAGGTAGCCAGGATAAGGTGCTACACAAGCTAAGTTATATTTCAAAGTCCCGGGACATACCAGCATATAGGATCCTACAAAGTGCCAGGACATACAAACATGGAAGTGCTAAGGATCCAGGAGGGGTGGGATTCAAGTGTTAATCGGGGGGAGGGGTGGGGAGGAGAGGTGGGTAGGAGGTGAAGCTATTCAGAGTCCAGGTGGACTCTGAATAGACTAGTCTTAGACTAGTCTTACAGACAGATGGAGAGACTAACAGACTAGTCTTACAGACAGCTGGAAAGACTAACAGACTAGTCTTTCAGATAGGGTAGATGGTGATGTCCTAAAGGGTGGTCTCTTTAACATCGTCAGGGTGATGTGTGCTCCGCCACCTGGTGCAAGTGAGGATGTTGCATGGAGATGGAGGTCTAAAGAACCGTTCTGGTTCTGTTGTTGTTGGATCTGTGTGTGGATCCGGTGGGGGTGGGTGATTTTTCAAGGCAGTATGAGATATTGCTAAACACATTGTGACTTGTAACAGTGAGCCCTACTTGGCACTACAGCACATGGTTATCTCTAGCCATGGGGATAGCGTAGCCTCACTTTATTTCCAGCTAGTTGTTAGGGAGTGTCCTTTTTCTGCTCATCTATTTGATTCCTAGGTTGAGCTTAATGTAGCGAGAGAGAGAAGACAGAGAGTGTGGTTTGGAGCGCAATCAGGGAGCTGTTCAAACAGAGTGGCTTGTAAAATCCATGGTATAGAGTCAATGGAGCCACGCCGCTAAAGAGGGAAACTAAAGAAAAGGATGGGGGCTCTGCCTGCTGTCCCTGTGGCTGCTGGGATCAACACAGTGGGCTCTGTTCTGGCTGTGTGGGCTGTTTAATTGTCTATGTGTGGATGTCTGTGCATCCACAAAACGCATGCACACGTGGGAGAGCTGGACAGGCGGAAAAAGGACGTGCATGGAGAGTGTGTGTACTGTAGTCAGAACTGTATGCTTTGTAAAGCACTCTGTAAAGCATGTGAGTCAGGTCTGGTGGTGTTGTGCATGGCACTTAGTAACACGTGAGCCTAGTCAAGTGTTCTTGCAAATCGTGGTATTGTGTGTGTGTGTGTGTGTGAGCTAATTCAGTTGTTAGGTTAGAGATGAAATGGTTATGATCAAAATGTATTAATTAATTAATTAAAATGTGCTGAAATTGTTCACAAAGTACTGATACACACACTGAAATAATTTAATCAAGTTGTATATTGAAAACCACAAGTACAATTAGCAGCACTATGCACTTTTTGTTTGCATGAACCAATTAACAGTCAATACCTTAAGTAAACATATATCAGACCATATCAAATGTAGCATTAACATGATGGCAGCATGGGGCCATCTGTGTTCCTGTAGGTGAGGACAAGGGACCGTCACTGGGTTTGCCTGCTGCAGTGCATGCCCACTCTAAATGTTTACATTTCTCAATGTAAACCTTTGTCTTCTTATTGCATCCATAGTGTTTTATGACATTCAAGGCAATTCGCTACAAGGCAATGTTTACTAGTACTGTGGCACGTGAATATAGGTTGGTTTTGATAACATGACGTCTGCAGTTGTATCGCAACAGGATAGAGTGATAGTCTACTTTTAGTTATCGAACAGGGAATCAACCTCATAAACTAACCTTTTCACCGGCATGATTCTTATTGGAAAATGCTGCATTTTCTCTGTTGTCATGTATTAATGTGTATTTGTTATACGCTTGTAAAAGGACCTTTAGTCCTCAAGGCAGAAACAACTCTGGCGCACGGTCACTGCCTTCCACCATGTTTTCATTGACCAAAACAAACCCTTGTTGCACGCTGCACCTGCGTGCCTGCGTCTGGGAGACTGTTGCTAACTTCTGTGGATGTTTTTCAAAGTGCGGTAAACAAACACAGTTTTAATGATAATTAACATTTGAAACGGTAATACTAACTGTCGGGAATTTTACCATGGTTTTCGTGAAAGCGGTAACCGTTTAATTCCTAGCTGAGGTGCAATTAAATTACTTTACTTTCACTATGTAGTCATTCTCTCTCTCTCTCACATACACACTCTTCTCAGTCTTTCATCTCTTGCTTTTACATGTAGATTCACTCTCATTGCCACACTCACACACACATACAAACACACTTCAAACACATTTCATCTGCACAAATCCTTTAAATAGATGTGACCTTTGAGGGGCAAGAGACATCAAGTCTGCAGACAGGTTTTGAAGTTGTCCGTCTCGCACGCAAATGTGTCTAAACCCTGCATGCTGCCGTGTGTCATGCAGCGTCCCCCGGCTTCACGACAAAGGTGGAAATACCAAACCCCTCCCCAGCAATATGTTAGCTTTATGTGAACAATTCCAGGTTTACAAAGTAAAAGTCCTATTGGGTTTCATTTTCAGTTTATTATTATTAATTTGTAATTATAAAATAAACAAACTACAGTATATAATAACGGAACAATAATATTACCTTTAATAATAATACACAAATACATTGCAATAACAAATGATTCAACTCTGGCTTAGCCCATGAGCAGAGTAAAAAATATAACATAACAGAACTTTAACTTTATTAACTATTAACAACCACCTCGCTGCTCTACAGGGACCAGACTGTGTTAAAATCCTGAGTAATCGAAGGCACTATGGACACAGAAAGCCATTTGAATGAGACTACTCCAGGAGCCTTGTTGGATGCACCCTGCAGCGTAGCTCTGAAAGCCTTGAAATTGGTCACACATTAGTTTAAATAAAAGACTACAAGTGTAGCATCAGTCCTGATCAGGATATAATCATTTCAATATGAATTAAAAAAAGGGAGCTGTCGTTACATGTGTTGTCTTTTGTAGCAGGTTTTACTCAATCAGCCAGATTATTATGTTATTATAAAATGTAAAACAAACACACTACAGACTAAAGTAACAGTAAACAGACTTAACACATGTGGACTTCAAAATAGAGGAGACATGGTTTGTTCCGTCTCGGTCTGAAAGACCATTGGAGACCTCTTAAGGTAATCAGTTTGTCTATCGAATGTGGCCCTAGAGGATAGGGGCTCTAACGCTCAATATAGCACCAGAGAGGGAGACACACAGAGAGAGAGAGACAGAGAGAGGCTCTATAGAGAGAGAGCGAGAGAGAGATCCCCTTGTGGCCAACCTGGGCACAAGGGCAAACAAGAGGACATGAAAGAGGTCATGACCCACCCAGGTCACATGATGGGCAGGTGTACTATGTGTGTGTTTTGCTATGCGTGCACATGTGTGGGTAATGTTTGTGTGTGTATGGGAAATGTGTGAATATGTGTGGGTATGCGTGCATGTGTGTCAGGGTATGCACATGCATGTGGTGCTGTGTGCTCTACTGTCCTGTTTACGTGACCTTGCCATGTGCTGTCACTCTCATAAATGCCGCACAGACGAACACGGATGATATGAGATCCCAGCAGCCCTGGGCAGCACCACCCTAAAAAAGTTCTTGCCTGGATATTAATAAAATGGTAGTAGTTAGTAGTATGTTGATGACTAGGGCTGGGCAATATGGAAACATTTATTATTATAATAATCATGGGGAATTTTACAAAATATCGATAAATATCACAGTATGCTTATGGATTGGCTATATTTAATGATGATACAATACCATTCAAAGACTATAAACAATATTATTGCTCAGCCGTAACTACGACACACATATGTATAGCGTGGATATAACCAGAACTAACTGGTCAGGACAGCAATGAACACTCAGTGGCAATCTGCCATGATGTAGCACACCACTTAAGCATAATTCCATCATTGTTGTTTTATTTATATTTATTTTTTCCAAGAAAATCACTTTCTGGTGACACTGTGGAGCAGTATAGTGGTAGCCATAGGAGTAGATCATGCCGCTCTCACGGTTCTGATGTTGAGTGTCCTTTTTCCGGCGTGTTCTATATGTATCAGCCACACATACATCTTCCCTGACGGCCCTGGGTAAACCCTGCAGCAGTGCCAGTCTAAACTGGTAGATATGTATGATATGTCAGCACACAGTCTAATGTTTCTCTTCCCTCGCCAGCTGCAACAGACCCATTTAAACATAAAGACACATTCACCCTAGTCCTGTCCAACCCCACCGTAGAGATGTTTAGACACCGATACCTACATCATACATAGATTAATTCCATGTACTTAATGTTTCTTGTAACTACTGACTACTGTAACTGTAAAAAACCCTCAAGTCATTACCATGGTAACTGCATCCTCCATCTCTCAGCCTTGCAGCATCTTTGTGTTCGCTACTGTACTTGCCACTTCAGGTAACCACCACCAAGCCTATCACAGGCTGAATCTCTGAGGCTCAAGTGGGCTATTTCCATCAGTACATGTTCAAAAGGTTTTCCATGCGGGAGATAGTTTAATGATTTGGTTGTTATGTAAGATAACCTGCTGTTAAGTCTCTGTAGGAGATGGACGGTTGTTCATATTAATGTACTTTTACGGCAGAGACTGCAGTGCCTGAACCAACACATTGATTCCCATGGTATTAGTGCTGGGGCCACTGCCTAAATCCTCACCCTGAAACATAACCATCTTTATCCAAATGAGGAACCTTAATCTTAATCTCACTTTAACTCAACCTCTAATCTAATAATAATAATAATAATAATAATTAAAACTAGGGGGCGTTGAGATAAGTCTTCCCAAGCGATTTGGAGTGAATCTAAGTCATGTTTGTAGAGTAAATGAAGTGGTGCCTAGCACTTAGCTGAGCACTGAAATTGATCTTGTAACGTAATTTTTTAAGCTATCTACACATTTTTCACATTTGTTAAGGGCGTTATGTGCATACTGAGTTTCAAGGCCCTGGAACCTAATAATTTCATTTCCATTTTTTTCAATGTATTATACATACATGTGTGACAAATTTGAAAACTTTTGCCCAGTCACAGGCTGAGGTATGGGCATTTGAAATTCTAAAATAATGCTGCACAGCATTGCTTAGCATTACTGCCACACTCTCAGCCACTGAGCTACATGGACATGTGAAGTGACAGAGGCACATCATATTTTGAGATTTCTTCCATACTTGGAAGAAATGGTGAGCTTGGCATGTATGGTAAAATGGCATTGGTATTCCGTAAAACCAGGTTTAGTGGAAGTAAACATCAAAATCATCACCACAGTTTCACTGTGAATACCTAATAATAATAATAATAACCATATTTTATATAGCACCTTTCACACTTAAGGATGCTTTAATATCGAAGTTTTCCATATTTAACACAATACCTAGACATACACGTTGCGAACATTACAAACTTTGCAAACATACATTTACATTTAGGGCATTTGGCAGACGCTTTTATGCAAAGCATACATTTGTCGAAAGAGGGAAATAGCAATAGCAATTTGAACTTAAAGTTGAGTTGAGTTAAACATTGAAGTTTAGAATCGGAACCATGAAACAAGGTGTGGCTGTACCTCTGCAGTACCAGTCTGGCAGCAGCAATACATTGAACTGATGAAACCAGAATGTTTGTCCGATCGATACCAGACACACTTACTAAGATCACTCAGAACCATTGTTTAGATCTGTCTGCGTGTCGCTGTGTCGTAAAAAAGTCATCTAAAATGAATATGGTGTTTGTTAAAGTACTGTTTGAAGATGTGAACTCAAATAGTGCTAATGGGTCAGACAGCTTACTTTGTTTTACAGAAAGACATTTAAAAAGAGGAGCAGGCGTCAAACATGAGCGCCGCCATGTTGAATGGATCATCTGCAACTGCGGATCACCACTCACAAAATGATTATGGACTGCAACATCATGAAGTTCACAGAAATATGGCTCCACAGTGGCATTCCCTGATAGTGCCATCGAGCTAACGGGGTGCTACGTCCTCCGGGAGGATAGAACAGCAGATGACTGGGGGGACTGTGCATTCACTACATTTTGTTGTCTCTGTACTTGTACTCTGCGCAATGAGAAAGTTGAATTTAATCTTCATTTTTTATTTATATTTTCCAATCACGTGCTTGGTGAACGGAATTCAGATTCGGAGCTACGTAAAAAACACTAATGCCTGTGGAAATAACACAAACACACACAAAAAGTAAATATTAAAAATTATAGTTAGTTAGCTAACTGTCAGAATCTGAATCCATTTCAGGTCTTATCCATGATAAAGCTTGCAAACCCAGTCACTGGAGTTTAGAACACCTGCCAGTGTACTCCTGTTCTCACAGTTGCAGCAAACATCATGTTTTTACTCCGCCACATAGATAGATGGCAGTATTAAGCTCGAACCGGTGGGATTTCATTTCAATGACTTATAACACCATTAAATATGCATATTTACATTGTGAGCCCTGAACTTGTTTATTTAAGTTTAAGTAATGTTCGTCAGTTAAGTATTGAATTTGTTTGTTTATTTGTGTATTTGTTTTCTTCGTTTTCTGTAATTTTTAGTAGGCTTACTTGCCATGACCTACTCCCACACAAGACATAATGCTTTGATTGGGGGTACTGATCATAAAGCTAAAAAGGTGGTTTCGACAAAGTTTCAACGAAATTTCACCGCAGCACTTTTTTGTTTGCAAAAGGAAACTATAGTTAAAACATGACCATTTGGTAAAACATAGTGTAGTGGAATTATATACATACGAAATCTTTACATATGCATATCCAAAGATGACACTAAAGATGACACTTGTAGTTGGGGCTAAGCTAACTTCAGCTTAGCCCCGTCCCCCTCCCCCCCGCTGGGCTGTGGAATGCTTTGACATGGAGAATACAGACCCGAACGAGTGGCTGACAGAGATTTAGATCAGTGGGGGCCCAGCCTGACACCAAGCCCCAGCATTTTGTGCTGAGAGTGACAGTTTGAGGGCTTTGAGCAACAGGGGTAACGGAGTGTGTGAGGAGGGTGATGGTGGTGGTGGTGGGGGCGAAACGAGTGCATGGCACAGCCACCCGACACATTCAACACACACCTGGGAAAGTCATGGGCGAGGCCTGGACAGAGGGCCAAGTTCTGCGGTGGTGGATGTTGTTTTGTTGAAGT
The DNA here is from genome assembly GCA_900302375.1 of Bathygadus melanobranchus. Taxonomy (NCBI): domain Eukaryota; kingdom Metazoa; phylum Chordata; class Actinopteri; order Gadiformes; family Macrouridae; genus Bathygadus; species Bathygadus melanobranchus. The sequence goes on from OMKP01077966.1 coordinate 7,137, forward strand.
CCTCTCCTAAGCTGCTGCTTGTACCTGCTGTCTGAAAGACGAGGCGATCCATGGTTCTCTCTTATTGAATGGAGCACTTGAACTGATCCGGGAGCTGATTTCATCTCATCCTCCTCTTTGCTTCTTCTTCCAGCCATAACCAGCAGGTAACCACGTTCCGACATCCAGTGACAGGACGAGTGGCGACAGACAACTTGGATTTTATCCTCCAGGATCAGTGAGTGTTGCTCTCTTTTGATTAACTTTCCTAATTGTACGGCTATACAGGAATCTGCCATAGATTCAATGGAGAAGGGGTTGCTTTTTCAGTTTTCATTCATTCCAAAAATATTTTTGCAGTTTAGTTAATTCATTATGAATTAGTCAATTAAGGTGTACATTGAAAATGTTAACTTATGTCGAAGGGTTTTTAGTGATTCAAGATGGAAAGTATTTATACGAAAGGGAGTAACAGGGAATACAAATGGATGCGATCCCAGACTCACACGGAACATACATGCTAAGCCTCTCTGTGTTGTTGGCGTCTTGGTCGACTCATGCTTCTGTCGATCAAGGTGGTGATGTCATGTCCCATGTGAGGCTGAAAACAATAGGATGGTGACGGATTTACTGAGCAGCAAAAGTGCTACCAGTGTCAACTACTTTATGCTAAAAATAGACATTTGTAAGGTGTTCAAACATACTTTCTCTCTCTCACTCCATCACACACCCCACTTCCCCATCTCTCTCTCTCCCTCTCTTTCTTTCTGTTTCTCTCTGCTTCGGCCATTAGGGGCTGGCCTTTTGTGCCTCATCTTTGTTTCCATGGGTAGCAGCAGTGTCTACCTTTCAGTATTTTCCCTAAAAGTGTCTCTTATTCGTTTATCAGTGTAGTTGTGTTATTTCTGTCCAGAGGTGTGATCTTGGAGCTGTTGTTGCGTTGTCAGGGGCCGATCATACAGCGGGGCTGTATGTGCTATTGTGGCTTTAAAATGTTTTAACAGTGGACTCGACAAGATGCTGAGATCTTACTATTATTCAAGTATTACCCCTACACTGTGAAAATCAGCTTCTCATTGTTGTTGGACACAACGTCTTCTATGTCATTGACGAACGGTGCTGCTCAGCTCCCAGCGCCCATACTTCTAACATATTCCGAACTTCCATGCGTGGTTAAACAACAAAACAACAATGGTAAAGTGGGCTTCATATTTGTAAAAGAGCTGTTCTGTGTGATCGGCCCTTACGCATCCACCCAGTGATGCTGCCATGTTCCTTCTTGTACCCACAGACTACCCAGTCTGTAGTGAGAAGTTCACTACATTTTCAGTGTTTTCTGTATTTTCCTGTATTTTTGTGCATCTGCTTCCACATGAATTGTTTTAACCCGATCAACATCTGCCCATCGAAGATTGGGAGCTACCTGTCAACACATGATACAAATGTAATGAATGAACTTGTTCATTCATTACATTTGCACATTTGCACATGTGCACATTTGCACTATTAGCTAGTTAACTGCTCAACTGATCAAATATGAGACGAGTCACAACACTGAATCTTTTAGGGCTGTACCCTTAAAGTCGACTAGTTAAACCATCGTCCAGAGAGCCTCGAGTCGACTTGAATTCTCTCAATTGAACAATCACTGTTGTTTTGTTTGTATACAGTAGCCGAACAAAACAGGATATAGAGGTAAGATACAGTACTAATGCTTCTCGAGGAAACATATTTCATGTTAAAGATCAAAACATAGGCTATTGAAAAAGTTTTTAGTTCTACAGGGACTGTGCACGACACAGTAGTTGGGCCAGTTAGTTTAGTTGGTTAGATAGCTCATTTGCATCTGTGGTCTCGGGGCAGGAAACAATACAATAAAAATAGTACAATCAGCGACACAAATCGTCGATAGTTACTTAACCATACTTTATCTGTGTGCTTGCACCAAGGCTCTTCTGAACCATCACTAATCTCTGACCCTCAGTTTTGGTTTTTAGCAGTCAATACCATTTGAGTCAGAGGAACTGGCAGCCCAAACTTTAAAGAAGACAGTGTTTTCAGTGGCGTAACCACCTTGCCTGAGAGCTCTTTAAAAATGCTGTGATTCAGTTTTGTGGGCAAAGTTTGCAAAGCTTTTGCTCAGAATACATTTTCAAGTATACAAGAATACAAGTCAACAGGAAGCTTAAATACAGTATATCATTTCAGCTTATTTTCCTGTGTCTGCACCTCTGGTCTCTCTTTCATCTTCCGGTCCCTCTATCACCCATGTTGGTCCTTGATGCGGTTCTCTCTCTCTCTCTCTCTCTCTCTCTCTCTGTCTCTGTCTCTGTCTCTCTCTGTCTCTCTCTGTCTCTGTCTCTGTCTCTCTCTGTCCCTGCATGCTTCGGTCATGGGCAATACAATTACAATACCCGTAGTCACACATGAGCTGAGCTGTTAGTGTGGGTGTGTTTGTTGGTGACGCTCTGGGATGTATGGCATCAGTATTAACAACACATTATGGTGAGTGACTGTAATAGAGAGTGTAGGACAACAACATGACTCAGTACATATGCTGCTGAGATGTGTGATGAACACATCGACTCTTCTCAGGATTCCACTGACGAGTGATGGACAACTCGTCATTTTGATGAAAGTATTCTAGAATATAAAGTATATATAAAGTAAAGTATAAAAATGTAGAACATATTGGAATAGGCAATAGGAATATTGTTGTAGTTTTTGCTATTATTCCCAAGTTCAATAACATGGGAGCACATTGCTATGAATTCAATGTCATAACTGGAGATTATGGTTTTGTTTTGTTTTTTGTTTGCTTTGATTGTTAGGGTTAGGGTTAGGGTTTGGGTTAGGGTTAGGGTTAGTGTTTTGGTCTGCATTCTCTAAAATGTTGCCTCACATTTATGCTGTGTCTCACAGTACAAATAGTGGTTTTGTAGCACTGTATTTATCCATGTGTAGGACTCTGCGATGCACACATGGCCTCTTGATTTGAATGCGTGTACAATGGCTCTGTATGAATATTCTTGTACATGTATGTAAATATGCATGTCTCTGTGTGGGAGTGAGTGAGTGAGTGTGTGCCTGTGTGTGTATTCATGCTTGGCCATATCCTCTTGTTGGGGAGTGATGTGGGTGGAGTGGTTGAATAGCAGGTCTTCACAGCTCCACCCAGGGGCCTATCACAAAACATTCTGGCAGTCTGCGTCTAAAGTGGAGATAAATCTGCTACGTCCGCCTCCTGGTATGGTTTTTTCCTGGCTTCATGTAGGTCCTCAGACCCATCCCCTTGGGTCCACGAGGGGAGGAACAAATGGCATTGTTAACCACATACCCCCTGCTGCTCTCCAATCCTGACTGATGAGTTTTTGATTAGTGTTCTGAGTTAATCTTTAAGAATACTCTGACCTCCAGTACCTTGATGCCCAAGGAAAACTTTAAAAGAGAGATTGGAGTGGGGGTGGCAGGTACCAGTATCTCACTATATATATTTTTAAAGATTTTCTGGTCTGTGGTTCTCCCCCAGAAAAAAGACTGTTTCACAGATGTAATTTCCTGCGTTCTAGTGAAATGTTAACAAAATCTTTTTCTGTTGACAGAGAAGGAGATAGTGCCCATGAAATAGTGAGTATTTCGTTAACGGCCTGTGGATGACATGTTTATTATTTTCCCAGTGGTTCCTGATTTTGCCTGTAAGCAAGAATGGACTCCTCCGAACACTCTGAACACTACGCACACACACTACACTAGACACACTCAGCATCAGGTTGTCCTTTGAGCCACATGAACTTCAAGGCGTCTCTGTCCTTATCAGCAATAGATATCTGTAGGAAAGCCTTTGTGATGTCTGCCATGAATGAAATTGGATGCAGCCTGAATCTCATCAAGATGATTAGGAGGTCTGGGTTTAGATTGAGAGAGGTCGTTTAGAGATGGACAGCCGTCCTCGTGTGAAGAAGTATCGAACTTGCAGCTTGGTTGTTGCTTTGTCCTCCCTAAAACATGCAGAAGAACAGATTGCTCTTCGGTCCTGTCCCTGACCAGGTCAGGACTGAGCGCTTGGACTTGGTCCCCGGGCGCCTTACTGATGGCTGCCCACTGCTCCTGGCTTTCCCTGGGGGAGGACGGTCAGGATGGGATAAACGCAGAGAAGGCATTCCACCGGCGATGCCAATAATTGCGTGTGTGTGTGTGTCGCCGCTCACAGTGTGTGGTTGAAGTGTCGACCGTGTGGCAAATAAAGGACCAATGTCCTCTGATTAGTACTATTACTACTAATTACAGCATGGTGAGGCAGGTAGTACTTGACATTACTGTTCTCAGTTTAGTCTCTGGGATCTCTTCACATATTCCTTGTTGAAGATAGTCCTCCATCACATCATTGTATCTCTTGAACAGTGTCACTGTTTTTAGTTTCGGAATCATGATTGCTCTCCATTATTTTCAGCCCGGCGAGCGCTCTCGCAGCTGGTCCCGCAAGTTATGACGTGAGATACGTAAACAGTTTTGCTCAATTCTCTATTCTCATGAATAGCAGTCTCAAACTGATCCCAAAATTCCTGCCACATTGATATTTCGCTGTCATATTTGTCATATATGTACAGTTTGCGTAACTTTACTGATGGCCTCACATTGCTCTGCCAGGGCGAGCTCTGTTTGCCTGTGCCAAGTCATCCGGAGATTAACGTTGTCCTGATAATCCAGTTTTTACTATGCCCGGTTCCAGCTTGTCCATCGGTATCTCCTCTTCAATTCCCTTTTGTAATTCCAAGAGAGTCTTTTCCTTAGCCGATAACATGGACCGTAGCTCTCGCAGTCACAACTCACATAATCCTTGCATGTTTCCTCTTCGATTGTCTGAAGCAGCTCCTTTGCTGATGTTTGTACAACTCTGCGCCTTTATTTGAGTAATTGTTGTGTAGATTTTCTGATTCTTCTTTAGCTGTTAAGGTAGTTACAGTTACCAGCTTGTCTAATATTAATCTAAAGGTCCCGGATTTTTGCCCCAATGGGGGAACTTAGATGTAACTTCAGGAAGAAATGACCGGAACACCACATTTAAACATTTGACCTTTTACTGAACAACTGCGCATCATTACATTGACAAAGCATGTTCTCTCAAAGTTCTCTTGCTCCTTTGTCACTTGTAACTCTGGTCAAAACATTACTGCCACCTGGTGGTATGTGTTAATAACAAATTATAATTCCTCATACAGCGAATATGATTCCACATTTATAATATCTAACCTTTATAACTATGTTTTTATCTATACCAATTACTGTGAATTACTGTATCAATGAACTAAAAATACTAAGTCTTTGAGAGAGTACCGGGAGAGGACAGTGAAACCCAGGACTCCCCCGGGAAAATCAGGAGGGTTGGCAAGTATGTTCCTTAATGACCGTATCTGTTGATTTAGATAGAAGTGTCTACTAAATCACAAAATAAAAAACAGTAATAGTTCCTAGGAGGGGTGACTACGAAGGCAATGGGTGCTGGGCTGGTTATAATAAGAGTTCATACATAATTAAATAAAAGGAGGTCAAAAGACCACAGGGCGGTCCCAGTGATGACAGTCCCAGGTTAGACGTTGGCTCTTTAGATCTCCGTCTTTGAAATCTGTTGTGTGTGTGCGTGCGTGCGTGCGTGCGTGCCGACAATTTGATGGCTGTGGGGTGCGGCACAACACTGTTGTCTGTTGCCATAGCAGCGGTGTCAATTTCAGTGGGGGAGGTAGAGGACAGTTGTAAAACATTCCTTCATGTTTCGTTATGTTCTGAATGGCATTTGTACCCAGTACATAGTGTCTTCTGCAAGAGAAGGCAGTTTGCTTTTTATTCTGAGGTGCATCAACGTATCCCTATGCGTATACCTTTCTTTTGATGCATACACATACTAAGCTGCACAAAGTCCTTTAAACGGTCAATACTTAAACACACGCCCACAGCCACATGAACTCACACACAGACAGACTGACAGGCTGAATGACTGACTGACTAACTAACTGACTAACTTATGTGTGAATGACTCACTACTATTTGTGTGTACTGACACACCTGAAGAGTGTGTCAGTGCTGCTTTGATGTGATGGTCACACCAGGTCACTCTCCTCCTAAGGTTCCCCAGCTTGCTTTGATTTAAATGTCATGCTGCCCTGCCCCTTTTACATTCACTCCCATTGTTGTAGTAGCAGGTTTGGCTCCAACAGACTACGATCAAAGCACGAAATACTTTTTAGAGCAAGTACAGATTTAACTGTTTTATAACCAAGTTTGTGTGCGTGCGTGCGTGCGTGCATGTATGTGAATTAGTACAAACAAAAGCAAAGCTGGGTGAGATTCTTACTTGACTTTCAGGTTAGAGTTCAGTTGATCACCTGCTGGTGCAGTATGTCTCTTCATTACATGGAGCAAACCACTCACTTCATGCTCAGTATAAATGCTTCCTGTTGCTGGCCAATCCGGAGACGAGAGTTCTTTATTTGTCATATGAACAAATAAAGAACTAGTAGTAGTCATTGGCAATAAACATCTTGAATCTCATGCCCCCTCCAACAATTCTCAATAATATCAGAAAAAAATAGAATAAGAATCTAATTCTAAGACATAGCACACAATAGAGCATAATGAAATAGTGCAGTTAAAAGCACACGTTCACATCACCACACACCGCACAATTATCACAGCGCACAATCATTTAAAGCATTAATTACAATAGCGATATGTAGTCCCCAATGCCAAGATTATACACAGACAGAGCGCAGCACTCAGGCAGCATATTGACAACACCAAACTTCAGTCTCTCTTCTCTCTTTAACGCAGTAGCTAGCACAGGGTCATGTGACATGTCAGTTCAACCGGATATACACAACGGTTGTGTAAAGCAAGGTGAATCCAAAACATAAGAATAATATGAAATATACATAAAGGTTTTTTTTTATTACGTTTTTGTAAATGAATTCATTATGAATAAAAAAGAAAATGTTCTATACAATTGTATTAATTAATGACAGCATCAGTGGGCCCCTTGGCATTATGGGGCCTGGGGCCCCCGCCCCCCCGCCGGACCCACTACTGAATAGAATATAATACTGTGGTAGAAAATATATTTTGTTGTGGTGGTTAAACTGCTTGTGAAAAGTAATAGGTAGTAAGTAGACTGTAGTAGAACACTAGTAATTTAGCTTACAGAGATGTAAGCAAATGTCTTATGGCCTGTGGTATAAAGCTGTCCCTGAGCCTGGTGGTGCAGGACCGGATGCTGCGGTACCTTCTGCCAGACGGCAGCAGGCAGAACAGTTTGTGGCTGGGGTGAGTGGAGTCTCTCACCCTGATCTGCCCTGGTGATGCGCTGAGCAGTTTTCACCTCCCTGTGTAGAGCTTTACGGTTGAGGGTGGTGCAACTGCCATACCGGGTGGTGTTGCAGCCAGTCAGGATACTCTTAATGGTACAGGGTTAGGGTCGCTTAACCTAACCCTAGAAGTTGCAGAGTATCCTGGAGTCCATGTTGAACCTCCTCAGACTGAGGAGGAACAAGAGCCATTGTCTTGCTGTGATGTTGGTGTGATGAGTCCAGGTCATGTCCTCGCTGATGTGAACCCAGAGGATCCTGAAGCTGTTGACTCTCTCCACCATAGTACCATTGATGGTGACGGGGGCGTGTCCTTCGCACTGTCGCTTCCTGTCATCCAAAATCACCTCCTTTGTTTTGCTGATGGTGAGATGGAGGTTGTTGTCCTCCTTGTTGTCGCCAGTCTCATCGTCATCGGTAATCAGGCCGATGACGGTTGTGTCGTCAGCAAACTTGATGATGGTGTTGGAGCTGTGGGTGGCCATGCAGTCGGGTGTGAACAGGGAGTACAGGAGAGGTGAGCACGCAGCCCTGAGGGGCACCGGTGTTGAGAGTCAGGGTGGAGGATTTGGTGGTGCCTATCTGCACAGCCTGGGGTCTGCCCATCAGGAACTCCAGGATCCAGTCACACAGGGCACACAGTTTTGAGCCCCAGGTCTCTAAGCTTGATGACAAGCTTGGATCTCCACACACCTTGAGGGCTCTGCCAGGATGCCGTCAGGTCCATGTGCCTTGTGTGGGTTAATCCTTTTGAAATATCTGCACACATGGATATTGCCCTGGATATTACAACTGGGCAGGAGTCCTAGGCCTTTTGCACCTCCTCTGTCGGGGAGTTCTCAAAGCATGCATAGAAGATGTTCAGTTCATCTGGCAGATATTATCTCAGCATTGCTGGTTTTCCTTTTGTCGTCTGTAATAGTTCTTAGTCCAGCCATGTTTCTGGTGTTGGAGCCCTGGTAGTTAGACTCCATTTTGTCCCGGAAATGACTCATTGCACTGTTAAGAGCTCTCCGGAGCGCATACCTGGACTTCCCGTACTCCTCCAAATCACCTGAGTTGTAGGTCTCAGTCCGTGCTTTACGTTTGGCATGGAGTTCACCGGTAATCCTCGGTATGACGTTATTGATACATTAGCCAATGACTGCGTCTGTGTATGTGTTGATGTCCTCAAACACACACCACTCTGTAGTGCTGAAGTAGGGCAGAGTCTGATAGGTTGGACCAGCGCTGAATGGTCCGCGTCACCGGCGGGTCCCGTTTGAGTTTCTGCCTGTAGGAAGGCAGAAGTGAGATGTGATCTGTTTTGCCGAAAGGGGGGCGAGGGAGGGCCTTATGTCCGTCCCGGAAAGGATAGCACACGCATAGCACAGCTGATGTGGTAGTGATATCTTGGCAGGACTTTCCTCAGGTTGGGGTTGAGTTTCAATAAAAAAAAGCCACAACAAAAAAGTGGACTCCGGCCGTGAGGTCTCTGTCCTGTCGTTAACTCTGTACAGCTTTGTTAGTCAGTGTGTGGTGGAATGTACACCGCTGTCATAACAACCGATGTAAACTCCCTCAGAAGATAATAAGGATGGCATCCGATCATAAGGTGCTCTAGGTTAGGAGAACAGCCCGTAGAAATTATCTCCACATCTGAGTACCGCTGTTTGTTGACCATGAAGCAGACACCTCCCCGCTTGCTCTTCCCCGATGTTATTATGTCAGAGAAAGACACATTCTGTATATTTATTGAGTTATTTATTTAATAGTTTTGGTGGGTGGTAGGGTGATTAGGGTGGGCCTAATAGCATGCTGTTATCTATCTTACTCCAGGCCCCAGGGGATCATGTCCCTCCCCCCAACAGCAGCAGAGCCAGGTCGGCCGTCCAGCACCACAGTGAGCGAGACCTCCACCACCTTCACCTCCTCCACCATGGACACCACCCCTGCCACCAAGGTGAGCCAAACCGCCATCGCAGACACCCTGCTAACGGGAGACATGGGAGACTGATGAGGCAAGGCTGCTGTGTGCGTTTGTGGAGGCACAGTGTCTGAGTGTCAGCAGGGTTTATAGATGAGATTATAGATGAATAAATATGTTATATTCTCACATTGTGACACTGGCTGACACTGACACATGTTACTGTACTAAGTATTTTAAGACATTAAGCCTATGTCTTGGTGGGTCCAGCACAGGTTGTCAGTGCTCATTGAGATACTATTTGCTGTTCAGACACAGGTCCATGTTTAGAACACTTGACTGTGTTCAACGCCCACGACTATGGCAGTGTTACTATCAGTGTTGGGCAAGCTACTTGGAAAGTGTAGTGAGCTGAAGCTACCAGTTACTCTACATTAAGTGAAGCTTCACTACCCTGAAGCTACCCTCCAGAGAAATGTAAAGCTACAGCAACATGGCAAAAGTAGCTTACTACATTAAAGCTCTTTTTTTAAACACTGTGACTGACTGAGAGGTTTCCACCTAGTATATAAAGGGCTGGCTGGTATGGCTTACTGGTGAGACGTACGGGCGAGACGTAACGTTGTATTGGGGCTCAATTACTTTCAACATGTGTGTAATGGACTGTAAACTATATCATTCTAATATTTGTTGATCATATCTAGCGTTAGCATCGCAGTTTGCGGTCTTTTAATCAATTGATGCTGCCTAAACAAATGGCATTCAGCATGCATGGCGAATAACACGTTCTTATAACACGTGAGTTTAACTGGTGATTCTTAATGTGCTACTTCAATCAGGGCTCTGGGGCGGAAATCTCAGACCTTCGACTTTTGGTTCCATACATACAAAAGTAACACTAGACTATATTAATTTGGATCACAACGCTCACTGAACCGAACGTCCTGTACCGAACGGTACGATACTTATGAATATGTGTACCTAGGAAGGCCTACTTATAATTATTACATTTCACATTCAGTGAGATTGCACTGCAGCACTAAAGCACTATCCAAGAGCGTTCTTTATTTAAAAATCCCTTGGCCCCGCACCATCCCATGCCATAATTCTTTTGGGTAGCAGTTAATGACCGGTTATCAAGGGTTGGTTATCGGTCAGAAAGAAAAGTAAAATGTGCATCCTAGTCACAGTGACACAAATTACTGGAAGTACCGGTAATTTGTGATCGCGAACAGAGTTTGTTGTTCATTTTAACATATCTCATTTAATGCACTGATCAATGTAGCAACAAAGAAATACTAATAAGGCATTTATCTGAACAGGGCACATACTGAGTGTACTAACTAGCAAATGTAATGACAAAGGGACGACAAAATAAAGGTTGCACCAGAACATTTATTTGCACACACAAATGTTCCCAATTATATTTCGAAGTCACACAGGTTATATTTTGGGGGCATACATGACCAAAACAATCGCAATTTCGAGCCGTGTGTGTGTGTCACTCGGGATCAATTAATTTCCATCAAGTAAACTCTAACTCGCGTGTCTGTATGCTTAGCCAGCTGTGTGCTAGCCAGATTTTGGTAAGCCAGCTGTGTGCTAGTCAGCTTTTGGTAAGCCAGCTGTGTGCTAGTCAGCTTTTGGTAAGCCAGCTGTGTGCTAGTCAGCTGTTGGTAAGCCAGCTGTGTGCTAGTCAGCTTTTGGTAAGCCAGCTGTGTGCTAGTCAGCTGTTGGTAAGCCAGCTGTGTGCTAGTCAGCTGTTAGTTAGCCTGCTGTTGGTTAGCCAGCTGTGTGCTAGCCAGCTTTTGGTAAGC
>OMKP01077968.1:0-16206 GCA_900302375.1 Bathygadus melanobranchus
CTCTCTCTCTCTCTCTCTCTCTCTCTCTCTCTCTCTCTCTCTCTCTCTCTCTCTCACTCACTCCCTCTGTGTGTGTGTGTGTGTGTGAGGGGGGGAGAGAGAGAGAGAGAGAGAGAGAGAGAGAGAGAGAGAGAGAGAGAGACACTGAGGGTGTGTGAGAGAGAGGGGGGAGGAGATATATAGACAGAGATACATAGTTTGTGTGTCCATGCAGCTGTTCCGCTCCAAACCAGAAGGATTAAAAACAGACAGCTCCTCTCTTTCTTCTTCGCTTTTCTTTGAAATACAAGAACAGAGAGAATCTGGCGGCTAAAGAGAGTTTGGAGAAAGACTGACGTGAAACAGAATAAAGTGGGCCTGCAGCTTTCGCGTTTCTCTTCACCGCCTATCAGAGAGTTGCTTTTGTGAAATTAAAGCGGTTACCAAATATGAACAAAAACAGGAATTGTCCTTTAATACCAGAAATGACCACCATGAAAAACAAGGCAATGCGCAGTGTTGGGGTCAATTGAAGAGAGAAGCTTTAAAAAGAGGTTAAAAGACAGCATAGTGAAAGGAAAACGTTTTCTTCCTAAACTGCTGAAGACTGAGAGTCGCAAGTATATCCTCGATTGCCCCGCCAATTGCCCACGAAAACACACACATACTCGCACACACACACACACACACACAGACCCACACATCCCGCTGCACCGCCACTCAACAGGCCCCGCCCACTGGCTGTCCCATCTCTTTAAATGTGTGAGTTAGGCCGTTTTGGACATAGCCTAATGATGCGAGGAGTGCGCAAAGAGACGCCAAATGAACAGTTTTGAGATGTGTCAGACAGAACAAGACCTCTTAGTACTTGTATCTGATTAGGGATCACACTTTGGCCTATTTATCCACCGAAAATGGTGAAAAACGCCGGGAGACCCAAACACAACAACATCTCATCTGGGATATTCACTGGAACCTGTTTGTTGTTTGTGCTTCTTCTGCTGCTCGTTGCGCACCCCGGCAACAATGTGCTGCTGGACTCGCCTCTCACCGGTCTGTACCTCGGAGACGGGCAGACGTCGGCGGCTCAAAGCGCCGCAGGACCGGAGCGTTCGAGCGTTAAAGTTTTCTCCGCGTACTTCAGTAAGTTGGCGCGGGAGAGAAGAGCGATCGATGCGCCGAGACAGACCAGAGCGTCTCAGTCTGGACCGGTGGAAAACCTGTCACCGGCGGACCTGTTTGTTGCGGTGAAGACCACCCGCCAGTACCACAGACTGCGGCTGGACCTGCTGGTGGAAACATGGATTTCCCGAAATGCACAACAGGTAGGCTATGAAATGTCATTCGTATGATAACATTAGGTCAGACAGTAGGTCTGTCACAACAAGAAACCAGGTCTGACAGTATCTACATGTCTGACAGGACTACCAATATGATATCCACACAAATGTGAATAAAATCGAATTAATTATTTAATTAATTATGATATTTTAATGAGTTGCAGTGTCCATCAAATATGCTCCTGGTTTAGGTTTTTACATAAATCCATATTCCTCCTCAAGACTTTTTAATGGATGGTCCATTTTTCTGAGATGTGTGCTTTTAATGTTAAGGTTATTAGGGTATAGGCTAATAATAGACTACGACACTGGCCGTTTTCCCTCTCAACTGAAAACACTTAAATCCCCAAAAATGCTTTCTCTTTGATCTAAAACCATAGATTAAAACATTCCTTTTTTTCTCTGGCTTGTAACGTGAGAATCGTTAAAGGAACACACAACGTAGCCCACGTTTTCCTTGGCTGTCGCCTATAGGTCTTTACTGTTGTTGACATGTAAACACTCAGACGTCTCGTCTCGACGTGGTGGGAAATCAGCTGATCCCCGCGTGTGTGAGTGACGGGTGGACATTCCCGTGTCTACTCTCTCACGCTCAGGCGGTGTGTAACATTACCTGCGTTCCCAACACACCCCTATAGTGTCATTGTGCTGACTAAAGGCATGCCTTACGTCTACGCGCACACACACACGCGCGCACACACACGCACTATCAAACGCGCAAACAAGAAAGAAGCCAGTGTTGCCTGTCTATACACAAGCTAAAGTGTGGGAATCCACGGTGCTTCTCGTGGGAAATGACCGGCCGTGTGATCAGGAGACAACATTGTCCTCCTGTAGCAGGTCGGTTTGTGACTGCTTCTGCCATTGTCTGGTTCTCCCAAGGTTGCTCTTGTTGTGAAGCAGGATACTATACAGCTTTGTAGTGTGTATCATGCCAGGTTTATTGAAGTCAGAGTATTTATTTGAATGTTTTGTCACAGTCTTTGTCACCCTCCCGGAACACTTGAAGTATTCGCTATTCACTTGCTGCTCTCACTTTAATAAAAGGCTGACACTCTCACTTTAATAAAAGGCTGACACGCAGGTTGCTTCAGCCCTTTGGTTGTACAAGCTCTGGTTAAAACAGCACTTGATAAAACATGATTTCATGTGGCCAGGCTGCTCTGCGTGAAATGTATTTGTCATTCCACTTTCATCATGACACTTATGAGGACAAACTCAGGCTGAGTAACTGGGTTATTCAATGGATTTTACTGTCTTTCTCTTTCTTTCTGTCTTTCTCTCTTTCTCGCTCTCTTTTTCTGTCTTTCTTTCTTTCTCTTTTTCTTTCTTTCTCTCTGTCTGTCTTTCTTTCTTTCTCTTTCTTTCTGTTTTTCTCTCTTTCTTTCTGTCTTTCTCTCTTTCTTTCTTTCTTTCTTTCTGTCTTTCTTTCTGTCTTTCTGTCTTTCTCTCTTTCTTTCTGTCTTTCTGTCTTTCTCTCTTTCTTTCTGTCTTTCTCCTTCTTTGTGAGGGATCTCTGCTCATGGAATTGGGTCAGCACAGCGGGGGGAGGGTGATTGGAAATGTTTTTATCTCAGTGGTTCGTCTGGCGGCGTGCATGTGTGTACGCAGGGTGTACATGTACTTCCTGTTTAAAGCCCCTGGGTCCCCACTGGCTTCCTGAGTGTCAAATGACCTCTGACCTTGTCACTCACCACATGCATATTAGTATATAATCATGCACACACACACACACACATGTAGACACACGGTTGTGTGCGCGCACACACAGACACACACAGACACGCTGTTGCACATACACACATGCGCGCACACACACTGTTGCACACACACTCTTGCCGGCCTTTGTTTTGGAGAGTGTGTGGACCATGTGCTGTGGTGCTGATAGACAGGAGGTCTACCTTAGTTTTGGCTCTGGTCCAACATCAACACAGTTAATGTGTTTATTATGGGCACATATACGCATAGAATTATGTGTGTGTGACCCGGGGAAGCTGGTGGAGCCTCACCTGAGATCAAAACAAGCCCGTGAACAATGGTGCCGCTGGAGCATTGTTCTGACTTTACTACAGAAATAACACTAAACACACTCTTTAATTACTCTGTCTATGTGTGTGTGTGTGTGTGCCTGTGTACGCACGCATGTGTTTATTTTCCAGACGTATGTGTTCACTGATGGAGACGATGACAAACTGAAGAAGAGAATGGGTGAGTTTAACACACACAGGCACACACACTCACAAACACACACACACACACATACACACACACACACACACACACAGTTAGCAGTGTTATCTTGGCTGTCAGGGAGATGGAACAGGAAGTCTGCAGTGGAGCTGCAGTGGAATCAGGAACCTGCTGCTGCTGACGGGGCAGAATGTGACTTCCTGTGAACACAGGAAGTCAGGCTCATCTTAGCCAAGCCATAGTCACATTTGAACAACAATATTGGGATCAAATGAAGTATTTGAGTTATGGATGGAAGTTACAGGCCAATTGTCTTTTTACACCATAGGATGTGTGACAGAAAAATGTTTTTGGTTGTTTATTTCCAATTATAATTTGAACTTCGAATGCACTTTATGTCTGTATCTCTGAGACTATGCAATAATAACAACATCAACAACAACAACAACAACAACAACACATATTTGTGATTTCTATACTCTTCCTGTATATTTTTTGTAGTAGTTACTCCACTTGGAAGTGGCTTTGGATACGAGTGTGAGTCTCTCTATTTTGATCTCATCAGGAGATCAGATGATCAACACTAACTGCTCAGCCAGCCACAGTCGCCAGGCTCTGTCCTGTAAGATGTCTCAGGAGTATAGCGTCTTCATCAGCTCTGGCAAGAAGTAAGACACACACACAAAACACACACACACACACACACACACACAAATAAACACACACACACAGCCATTGATCGCAGGTGTGTGGTTCTGTCCAGGTGGTTCTGTCATGTGGATGATGATAACTACGTGAACATGGGCTCCCTGGTGAAGCTGCTGTCCCAGTACAGACACACCCAGGACGTCTACCTGGGCCGGCCCAGTCTGGAGAGACCCATCCAGGCCACGGAGAGGCTGGGCTCCACACACCAGGTGAGGGTTGGTCCATGTAGATTGAAACCCTGGAGATTTCATGCAGGCATTTGGTGGCGCATGCATTAAAAATGTGTTTTAGGAAATTGTACATCTGTGGTTGATCATATAATACACACGTTTAGTTATGTATTTGGATGAGTGGAAGTGTATGACCGGGGAGGTTTAAAAAAATAACAAGCATAGATAGCAGCAATGACAGCCGAGAGTAACCTTGACATTACATAATAATAAACAATTCTAAGTTTGCCCTTATGGGTGAAAATGAAATAAGAGAGAGAGGCGTTTGAATAGACTATATGTAAATGGAAGGGAAAAAAGTTTATCCCCCTGCTCCGCTGCTGTCAGATCCAGCGTGGAGTCTCAATGTTGCTGCCTGGTGTCTTCTGGGAGCTGCGGTTATCTAATGCATATTCCCTGTGTGTGTTTGTGTGTGTTTGCTCAGACCCAGAAGGAGGTGCATTTCTGGTTTGCCACGGGGGGAGCGGGGTTCTGTCTGAGCCGGGGACTGGCTCTCAAGATGAGCCCTTGGGCCAGGTGAACCCTCGCTCTGAGTCAGCACCCAGCCACGGGCAAGCTAAATAATTACATTGAAATCTGTTTTAATCCGCATGCCTCTCTCGTTTCATTTCTTTCTCCAGTGAGGGCGCCTTCATGGTCACCGCAGAGCAAATCCGTCTCCCTGACGACTGCACCGTGGGTTACATCGTGGACGCCTTGCTGGGTGTTGGTCTCACCCGCTCTCCCCTGTTCCACTCCCACCTGGAGAACCTGGGGTTGGTGTCTGAGATCCACCACCAGGTACACAGGGTTGCATTATTAACCTGCACTGCCCTAACCCATGACTTCATGCTTAGTGTTTGTTAACGCTGATTATACCGCAGCATACTTGATTCTGATAAATAACGTTCTATGGGTGTGCATTACTTTTAAGTAACAGGACAACTCTGTCTTTTAAAGGATAACTTTGGGATTTTTCAACCTGGACCCTATTTTCCCCATCATTTGGGGTCTAATTGACTAATGCGGACAACAATTTTTGAAGTTGGTGCATTAGTGTGTGAGAGCACAGCTGCGAAAAGTCTGCATTGGAACCCTTTGGGGCAATACTGCCGTCAATGTATGTCCAATAAAATGCTTGTTTTTTCTCACAATATTTTAAGTGTTATACCACATTATGGAAAGGGTCCCTACAGAGAAATTAAACTTTACATGTTGGAGAGAGGAGTGCCGGCAAGAATTTGTAGGGTTGGACTTCAGAAAGTGTAGCGTGGTGTGTTATTTATAAGATTCAGGAAGTCGTGGCTGAATATTTAGCTGATTTCGACAATGTGAAATTTTGCGGGATTTCAGGCGAGAATTCTCCTTGGGCGAGCCTTTGTTCTAAACAACAACTAACAGACCGGATCAAGCTGAGACCTGTCAGTGGCGAAAACAAGCAGTTTAGTGGACGTACATAAACAGGCAGTATTGCCCCAAAGGGTTACAATGCAGACGTTTTGCGGCTGTGTTCTCGCTCAATACTGGACCAACTTCAAAAACAGTTGTCTGCATGAGTCAGTTAGACCCCAAATGATGGGAAAATAGGGTTGAAAAATCCTAACGTTATCCTTTGACAGATCCACATCAACGCACCACAAATCCACAGTCAAATATAACCGTCGACCAGATGTTTCCATGACAACGCAAAAACAATATGCTCAAAGCACAGCAGAAGAATATTTTAATTTCAGCTGATTAGGTCGCGGAAAAAACAATAATGTTATAGATGAAAGTAATTAATATCTCATGATTGTACGAAGTACATTATTCTGTGATATATTCCTTGCGTATTTTCCAACCTTGGGTTTGGCGTCCCGCTCGCCTCATATGCATACAGGGGTCACGCGAGATTGCTGACTGATAAGCTATAGATCCATTTTTGATCCAGGTTTGACAGACAAAGGTCCTGTATATAAGAACATTCCTAATGAGCCATATGGCCATGAGCAAACTACTACTAATTACTTGTGTGTGGTGGTGTGACGTAATTGTTCACTGGGACGTTGATATTACGGGCAGATGTTGACTGGGTTAGGGTTAGTGAACTGTTGTGTATGGTGTGTGGACACACCGTGAATGGCTAATCTGTCAATGTATGGTGTGTTGTTACCAGGTCACTCTCAGCTATGGCACAGTGGAGGGCAGCAGAAACACAGTGAACATCAGAGGACCCTTCACCGTGAATGAAGACCCCACCAGGTGCGTTGGTGCATGTGTGTTTGTTTAGGAGAATCACAGTTTTTAGTGGACTGAAACGAAGACACAACAAACACATCTGTGTGACTCAGTAATTCTGTCACTTGTACAAACCAACACTTCCACGAATCCTAAGTGATGTTACTTACAGTAGCAGCAGTTGAGTCAGTGGTGTAGGGCTGGCTTCGTCAGTGCCCTTCCAAAACAACTTTTCTAGTTGAAGGGTTAGGGTTCTTACCAGAACCTTACCGAGTTTCTAGTAAGAAATGTGTCAGCCTCATAATATAGGTTTAACCACAATAGGACCAGTATCCTGTCTTTGTTCATTGTATTTATGAGTTCATGTGTGTGTGGTTGCACACACTGTCCCATGTACATTCAGTGCACAGTACGCTCTTGCATGGCTTTTTGAAATTCCCAGTTGGCTACTTCCATGCATTGTGAAACCCGTTTCCCTCTGTTGTCTCAGGTTCAAGTCTGTCCATTGTCTGCTATATCCAGACACACCGTGGTGCCCTAGCCCACAGACTCTCTAACCCAAAACCATGGAGAGACAGGAGGAGTGGACGGGTTAGTGGTGGAGAGACAGAGAGAGAGAGAGACGGACAAAGAATACGTCTGCCTTCCTCCACCCGGCTGGAGAAAAACAGATTGGTGGAGAGGTGTGCAGCAGGGGTTTTCCTGCTCTGTCCGTTCTCACACACGCACACATGGATCGAGTTCAAAGCTCTACTCCTGTTGGACCATCTCTCGCATTTGAGAGAGGAACGTTTTCCATGAACTGTAAAACACTCAACAAGGATTTGGTTGTGGTTCCATAACACAACTGGTGTGTCTCAAGGATAGGGTATCAGTCTGGCCTAGTCGGCCAGGAAAACAATGTTTTAAATGTACTGTAGCTCTGTTGATCCTTGCTTACTAGGTTGCTTCCTTGCTTCCTTTTTTCAGAGCAAGAGAGAGCAAGAGAGAGCACAAGAGAACGAGAGAAAGCGAGAGAGCAAGAGAGAGTAAGAGAGACAGAGAGATAGAGACAGAGAGAGAGAGAGAGAGATACCCCCCTCCATCTCCCTCTCTCTGAATATTGTTTGCCTTCCAGTGTTTCTATACATTTCCATGCCCTCGGTTCACCTGCAAAGCAGTGAAACCTGTAGCTAGTGAGTGCATGTGATGTGCATGTGATGTGTATGTGACGTGTGGCCCGGCTGACGCCATACTGCTACCAAAGCTCTGCCGCCATGGAAACTGTAGTGTGTCGTACTACAGTATCCGCAGTATTGCACAAGCGAAACGGAACAAAATAACAACAATAGCAACCCTACTACCTGTCATTATTCTGGACAGGTAAGCAGGCAGACAAGAACACTTGTGTTTTGAATCGTACATATTATATCTATAAGGCTAGCATACATTTTTACTGTTTTGATTTTTTAAAGTCAAGTCTCTTTTTCCCCAATCATGATTTTTAATACACAGATTGAATATAGCATTGAAAAGTGTCGACAGACACGAGCAGGACAGGATGAACAGAGGCGGAGATGTATGTTAGAGGAATGGAAGAGTGTGTATATGCATGCGGAAAGAGAGAAAGATCCTCTTAAATGAACACAGACTGGAAGCTTCATTAGCTTCTAGTGCTTTTTACTGTGCGCTTTTAGCGTAGCAGTTAACAGTTTGTTCAAAAGGAACTACATTCTAGAGAAGGTTGTTGTTTCTTCTTTTATGAGTTTCTTTCATTTATTTGTTGCGATTCTCACATCAGTGGTCACAAATGTAACAGGATGTTTAAAGCGTTAAAGGACTACTTTTATGGTGCAGTAACAGAAATGCATCCATGGGGCCTTTATTGAGAAATGACTCATGTTGGGTCGTACTGGTATTATCCTACAAATTAAAAGCGGCTATTTCTTAACTGCTTTTATTTGTTAGCACATGTTTCAAAAGTGTCCACCTACAGGTAGAATGTGATTGTTCTCTGTTTGCGAAATACATGAACTCTCACCAGTATATCTGGGCAATCATCCATGAAGTAATAAAATATTTTTTACAAAATGAGTTAGAAGGGGATTATTTTGTCAGTGCGGATGTTCATGATTACTGTTTTGAAAAAGTGAGTGCACTGCGGATATGAAGATCTCAGTTATGGTAACAGACATTCGGCAATTGAAAGAGAGGTCGACTGGGACACAGCACTGACATCTCACCTCTGACCTTGATCACATCATTCTAGCACTATAGGACACACACACACACAGTCTGTTGGACTATAATGTCTTGCTTTGATCAAACCCCTGCAGAGATAAAAAGCCAAATGCATGTGTTTGGTATTGTGTGTGTGTGTGTGTACTCTATACAAACATGTGTCTGGGCGATATCCCGCTGTAAACTCAAGAGGACTTGGAGTGAGAGCACCGCAGGGAGCAGCCGCACACACACAGCTTTGTTCTAGAGTCACAGCAAATCGGAGAATAGTACGATGAAAGATCAGCGCCATCTATTGATTGTATTAATTACTACAAGCATTTTAGAGAGCGCATTCCTACATACATACTTTGCATAAACTTGTTTTTACGTGTGTTCAAATTGATGCTAAACTGGATTTTTTTTTATAAATGTGGCAATGAATCATATAGCTCAAGGCCGAATAGAAAATTATTTGGGTTTGGGTTTTACACACAAACAATTCATAACAAACACCACAAACAAATAAATACAGAATAAAATACACTGTATCAGTAAGTTAAAGTGGCTTTAATTCTTTCCTTTTTTTATTACATTTATTCCAGGCTGAATGATATTACCACATTTTTGACATGAACATCATTAATATCTTAAGTTAAAACCTTGAAAGGAACTGCCAGAGAAAACAGAAGACGTCTACCACACCAAGATACAACTGCTTTTGAAGTCCTGCTCAACTGTCTTTGTTTTGTTTTTATTTTGCTCGAGCCGGCCCCATATTACCATACAATGTAAAAACTGAGATTTGAGCCAAAGGGGCCCAGCAAGTTTGCAAAAACAACGTTAAACAGGAAGCCAAGGAGCGCTTTGAGTCGGGTGTGCAGACCAACACTGGAACACTGTTTTCGTAAAACATTTGCAATGCAAGACAGATTCAGTCGTCACTAATAGGGAAAACACCGCTGCTCTTGCCTTTGTTCTCCTACAAAACAGCTAGCTATGGTTTTATTTTATTCTTTACGTTTCATTTTTGTACAAGACAGACATTAAAAAAAATGCAGTGATATGAGAGAGTGTAGTAAGAGTTTAAAAACATTATGAAAATGCCGCCAGTGACTGTTCCAATGGATCTTGTCATAGGTTATCCCCAGCGGTGCACGGACACCGCTGAGTCGGCCTACTACAGCGTAGGTAGTGTAGTTACTGTGACACTGAGAACATATCACCGTAAGAGAAATCACAGGTAGGATGATTGTCTCGCTATTACGAGCAGTGGTTGTCGATTAACAGGAGAAGAAAGCCGTTAAAAAGCCCGGAGGGAGGGGCGGTCGAAGGGTTGCTGTTGTTCCCGGTAGGACTCTGTTAGCTTGCGTAGGCCCTACTGGTCACTTCTTACCTCACTACAGTATGTATTCTTATATAAAAAATTAAAATAAAACAAATTAATATGCACTGTGACAACTAGTATTGGATGCCACAGTTGTTGTGGGCATGGCGGGGGGGGTACTAGATGTGTACGGAAAGTATGAACAGGACAGGGTATCAAAAGCGATCAGAGGATCAGAGGGGTGGGATTTACAGTATGGGAGCAGCGGTTATGTTCAGGGGTGTATGCGTACGAGTCTGTGAATCGTGTGTGTGTGCGTGGTTGTGTGTGCGTGCGTGCGTGCGTGCGTGTCGAGAGTGTTGAGTAGAACGTGTGGAACTAGAACTGTAAGTAAGACCGCAGCAGGCTCCAAGCACTTGCTTGTTGGCTGTTCCCATTCAGACACACTGTTCACGGGCACTTACACACAGTAACACTGAGATATAGCAAGAGCCTATCACACGTTAGTAGCGATGTCACGGACTCATAAGTACTTATCTATACATTGTACAGGGTTCAGGGAGAGTAAGAGGGAAGAGGGAAAACCATCGTGTCTCTACCGTACGCACAGACCAGTAGCTCATAGCGTGGTCGTGCCTTTCTGTTACAACTGCTCCATAATCACCTTGAAAATAATTTGTGCTTCTTGTAAGAAAACAATAACAACCAAACGTGTACTGCTTGAGAGAGGTCAGTCGGTGGGTCTTGGACCCCTGGTCTTAGCATTGTGTCTTGAACTTCTCGAAATCAAGAGGTCTAATGAACAAAAGAACAGTTGAAGAACAGTTTACAAGAGAAAGAAGAGAAGATATTTGAGTTTGTCACAGTACCACAGCAGTATTATCCGTTAACAACACAAAAAAAGCAACAAAAAAAATTGAAACACCACCAACTGTCCTCAATTCTAGAAGTGTTTATGAAACAATAAACAAAAAAAACTAATTGAGAGTCATAACACACCCAGCTGTTATACTTGAGGAAACACTTTTAAATCAGTCACAAAAATAGTTATTAGTAAGTCGTTTTTTTTTTTGTTCCTTCCGGATCCTTCTCCTTGAGACTTGATTGGCAGAGCGAGTAAGTGCACCCACCCTGGAAAAACACGTTGGAAACCCCCGTTTCTGATGACCTCCCCCGTTTATCACGCGAGTCCCTTCTGCTTTTATTTACACTGAGAGGAGAAATAGTCACTTCCAGGAACGCGTTGTCCTCTCCTTCGTCTCTCTCCCTTACGCGTGTCTTTTTGGGACACGTCGAGGCAGTAGAAGAGAGGCTAAACACCTGCCGTCCCTCATTCAGTTATTTGGCACAGGTCGAGCGCGTCGACGTCTCCTTCCGTCTCGGGCGTCTCCACATCTTTCCCGCGCGCCCGCAACATGAATCGTCCCCAACAGGATTCCATTTGAGAAGCGTTTGCAAGAAGAACACACTTGGAAATCAACCAAAAATCAGTCCTGGCTCATACAACAACAATAAAACCTCCTTCCACCTGCTTATGTACACGTTGACCAATAACAATAAAAAATTATAATAAAAAAGAGCTGTAACACACACGTGCGAGAGCTCCAACTTCAAGTGATTAATTCTGGGTTAAACCAATATTGTTCATCTACAGAGGAAGTGTCTGCCGTCCCAGACTAGCTGTTAGCTATATCGTTAGCATGGCTTTTCTGATTCATTTGTTCTTATTTCTATACAGATGGTTTCTGAGTGCATATGTGTGTGTGTGTGTGTTTTTACATGAGAAAGGTACAGCAACAATTCTATGACATCTATAACACCACCATGTTAAACCAGAAAGGACTTGGGTCTTGGGTTTCCCAATGAAAACAGAATGAATTGCTCGTTCACTATTTACAGCTATGTACATGTGTGTGTGTGTGTGTGTATATATATATATATATATATATATATATATACACACGTGTGTGTGTATATATGTTTGTGTGCGTATGTGTGTGTTTTAACTGTAATTTGCCATGTCAGGGAAGTCAAGGACAGTGTGTGGCGTCTCCACTAGGGGGCAGTGTACTGGAACCAATAAGGGGGGATTATTGTTATTTAAAGGCGCTGTAAACGTTGTTAAAATAAGTGTTAAATAGCTCTATATCCAAACAGCCATCACTGATATAGAGTGTTTGGTCAGTAAGATTGGACTCCCAGTCTCTCCGCTCTGCTGAAAACAGAAAAAAAGTCTGGTATCCCGTTCCCAGTTCATCCAATCAGGAGAGAGAACTCCACAAAGAGGCGGTCCTCTCTGCATGTTCACGGGCAGGCAGCAGGATTTCAGTGTTGACTGACAATGGTGGGACAGGGGAAGCTACCCATTCCAGCGCGAGCGGCTTATACACAACCAAACACGCCAGGTGAAAAAAATATACGTCAGAAGAAAAGAAAGCTGCCAGGAAAGAGACAGGGGAGTGCCATTAGCCAAAACGGTAGATAAATGACATCGCTTACAGCGCCTTTAAAGGAATGCATTCATGTGGGAAACGTAGTCTTAGGACTGTGTTATTGTGTATCGTAGTACTCTGGATTTAATCCTGAATACCTCATGAGATGAACAGGTATGAAGCTGTGCTCATATCGGGTGTGATACAGGTTATTGATCGGCAGGAGGTCTTAATGGGTGAGATTTTATGAGCTCATTAAAAGTGCATCGTATGATGAGGCGCTGTGTCGATGAGTCCTGTGTGATGTTGGGGGGGAGGGGTCGTCATGGTAACTGGTAGTCTGTTTGACCTTGGGAGTCCAGTCGGTTGTTTTTCTGAACAGCTTGGATGCAGCTGCCCCCCCCCCCCAGGGGATTCTGTCTGAGTGAGGCATTGGAATGGAGAGGAGGAGGAGGAGGAGAAAGAGGTGGTGGAGTAAGAGGAGGTGGTGTCGGGCTGCCCTCTAGTGGACGGAGGACTGGGGTCGTGCGGTGGCGTGAGGCCGGCTGGCGGGGTCCAGTTGGTCGTTGGGGACAGACCTCCGGTTCTGCTCGGGTCTGCTGGTGGCGAGGTACTTGGCCCTCATACTTGAGGTGTACTGGACGGAGAGACAGAGAGAGGGCCGAGGTTGGAGGGGAGAGTGAGCGAGAGAGAAAGAATTAAAGAAAAGAAAGAAAGAAAGGAAGAAAACATTTTGAAAAGGCAAGAGCGCCAGATCATGACAAAAAACACACTAGTTATTTAGAAAAAAGTGCAAAAAAGTTTTAAAAGTGCAAAAACAAATGAAAGGACAAAAAAGTTCCTGATTTTAAGAATTACAAAACTAACATTAAAATGGTTATATATAATCAAGCAATGTGAATGTGCAAACAGACAGATCTATCTACATAGACAGACAGACAGACAGCTGTAGCAACGTGTGAAGCACACAGAGACATACAGGTGGAGTAGAAATACTTTCACCGGTCATTTGGACAGCCAGGGGGGGGTGGAGTAAAACAATCACTACATGACAGCTGATTAGATCGGATTAGAATAGTATTATCACCACATCTACATAAGGAGCTGTGGTTTGGTTTGGTTTGGTCAGTAGTTTGTAGTTAGTGCTCCAGTTCTGATGGAGAAGTTGGAGTTAAGTGGAGTTAGTGGCGGTCTCTAGTGTGAGGAGTTAGCTAGCTACACGGACACAACCCTGAGGACGCTTCAGGGACAAAATGACAGACAATCATCAAGAGATGAGTAGCTGTGCTGGGGCGCAATGCGGCCACAGACAGACAGAGGGCAGTGGTGGTGTGGGGGGGGGGGGTGGGGGGGGGGGGGGGGAGTAGGGTGTTCCTGTGAACACTGTTTGAATGACGTAATCCTCGTCGTCAATGGTGGAGGTGGTGAGGGGCCACAGGTAGACAAGGGGATACATGCACCTGGAGTAGAGAAATGCACACAGAGACACACTATGGGGACGGGAGGAGGGGGGGAAGGGGGGAGAGGACGCCTAGCTAAGAGCACAGGGCGAACAATTCTGTCCACCATTTTGGAAATATTTTGAATTGACTCTTATTTATTATTATTTTATTATATTATTTTGTTTATTTCTTTTTGCTGAAGGGGACAGAAGTACTGAAGGCGGGTAGCTGATGTCGCAGGGAACATCGTTTCAAAGCTTCAGGCTTCGGTTGTATTTTATGCTGTGCCATTTAAATATTGCCGGACCTTATACGTACTGTATATATTAAGGTGCTGTCAGAGACAACAGATTACAATTCACCGTAGGGCTGCACAATATAGGCCTATCACGTTTATGAATTCAAATATTTGAAGAAAAAAAAGCTGCCATACATGGCCAACCCCTTCATACTTCCAGACTAGTGATTCACGATTAAAATAAACTTCCTTACGTCAATCATCTTCAAATGTGCAGCCATGCAACAGAGCTATTCTACTCATACCACTTTTCTCCTAGTTAGCATAAGTGTAAGGACTATTTGAAAAAAGGAACAGGAAAAGTTTCAGGCTCATCAAAAGTAGTCTTTCAAACTGGATTACCAAATGGCGGCTCACATTCCTTTTGCAACGTGTATCAAATATAATCACAGTGTTGTATTCTATCCATATTGTGCAGCCCTTATTCCCAATCTCCTCAAGGCGGCAGTATGTTTTATGACAGGAATGGCCACCGGTGTTCCTCCCATCGTAGTGACCAGAGAACAACATAACATCAGAAATAGAGATCTTCTCAAAATGAGATGCATGTGATGACACGGTTATGATCAAAGAAATCCAACTCCTCTCTCGGAGCAAGTGCAAATGCTGTTCCACAATGCTAATGTCGACCTCTCATATTGCTTTTGTCCCAGGCTGCCAAAATGACCTCTATGAAGACATTCCACAATACCCCCCTTTCTCTCAGATGAGCGACGTGCAGTGGTGTAGGTAGGAAGAGCAGACCAATATGTTCCAATAGCCACACTAGCCTGGTACCGGCCATCACGTTATACACACACACACACATTACGTTTCTGTGGTTTATGGGGACCACGAGGTCCTCACGACACAGAGAGGATGCAGCCAATACTTAAGGGGCGTGGTCTCCCCCGAGGTGTCCAATCAGAGAGTCCGTAGTGTGGGTATTGGAATACGGCGGAGGTGGGAGAGGGAGAACTAGAAAGTGTACACTTACAGAGGGCGGAGGGGACTCTCTGCCAATCAGAGGGGTGTTCTCACACCGAGGGTTCTGAAAGTTTGCGTTCTGGCTCCTGTGTTGTAGAATAAGAGGTTAACTGACAGGCGGCGCTAGAGTTGGTTCAACTGTGGCCCGGGGCCCAGGATCTGAGCATGCTCTGTCTTTATCTAACTGCCCGACGTTATACAAGTATGATCAGGAATGGTCGTTTAAATAGCAATATCATGGCCATGACTAATGACTAGTCATTTATAGTCATGACTAATGATAAATGCATCCTTACAGAAATACGTTTTGACTAGATATGTGAATATTTTCGTACTATAAGCTAGTCATAGTTGGCTGCTACTGTCAGTTTGTTTTACACTGACGGTATGGTTTGTTTGCACTATCTGTGAGTTTTTTTTTTTATTAAATCCAACAGCAAGTCTTGTAAACCAGATGTTTGTGCCAACTAGCTCAAGTCTTTCCAAACGCTTCTTACTTGTTTCCCAACAGCGTGGGTTGTGCCAAGGCTTATGTGTCGACATGCTGTATATTTGTATCAACAGTTAAGGGAATTCTAACAAGGGTGGCTAGCTACATGGTGTCTAGCTAACATCAAGAGGGCCAACAGACATGAGAGCCAGGGGTCTAGCTAGCTGCTAGCGGTTCCAATCTTAAAACTCTTATGTCAGGCAGAGAATATCGGCATTGCTGGTTAGCAACTTATAGCAGGCAGTGTATCGTTCTAGCTACCCCTAGCTAGCTAGCAGTAGGTGCTAACTCACATGTACTCAGTGACGGGGGCATTGCTGACAGTGTGCGCCGTAGCGGGCAGGCTAGCTTCGCTACCATAGCTCGAGCCACAGCTGTAGAGGCTGGGCATGTGAACTCGGTACAGGTT
>OMKP01077971.1:0-24314 GCA_900302375.1 Bathygadus melanobranchus
CCCTAACATGGTCTCTCTCTCTCACACACACACACACACACACAGTACCAGCCATGTTGTGGAGATGGAGCCCTCCCTCCTGGCCGGAGTCATTTGGTTAAACTTTATTAAGACAAGAAACATGGAACAAACAAACCACTTCCTTGTCTGTAAACCAGAGCTCTCCTTCATCCACTGGAGATGAAGACAGACATATAGAAGGATGCTTGCTGTTTGTTTCCTGTTTCCTGTTTGAATGAAGTTTGACCTTTGATGGTTGAGTAGGAGAGAGAGAGAGAGAGCAGACACCCCCCTGCCCTCTCTCACCTCCTCAACCCCCTCTTGAACATGATCGAACATGAACCCCCACCTGTTCACCACCACCTCCACGACCTCCTCACCACATCGTCTTCCACCTCCATCACCTCCACCTCCACTACCTCCACCACCAACACCACCACCTCCTATACCTACACCTCCTCCACCTCTACCACCACACCTCCTCCATCCATCACCACAACCACCTCAAAATCATTATCAGACAAGACATACATACTCCACCACCATCACCTCCACCACGGCATGGCCCCAGCCCTGGGCTCCGGACCCCCTCCCTCTCTGGGCGAGGGACAGTGGAAAGCCTGAGGGTGGGGAGGACTGGGCTCGTTAGGGGACACACTGGCCCCTTGTGTAGCTCCTCTCATCCAGAACACTGAGCAACCAGACGGTACCACTGCTGGAATGACACTCTGACACACACACTCTGACACACACTGACACACACACACACACTGACACACACACACACACACACTCACACACACACACACACACACACACACACACACACACACACACACACACACACACACACACACACACACACACACAAATATCAGTATCTGCAAACAAGTATTTGCTGAAGGCATCGACCTTACAGACAATTGCTTCCATGCATTTGGTCCTGTTTAATTTCCTTTATCTTGTCCCTAGCCTGTCTGCCTGAGAAATACATTTTTTGTTTATAAATTTTTGTTTTTTGTTTGTTGCATTTAATAAACAAACTCCCCACTTAAATTAGTTAAATAAATAATAGTTAAATAAAACAGTTTTTTTGGGGTCAGGATTTACAAAACTATGAAACGTCACAGGAGCTAATAAGACAAGAGAAATGAATGGCGAAAAGGGTAAACAATCCACAAATAAGAGTTATCATTATTTCCATGTATTTAACATGTTTTATGGAGCCAGTGATGTGCAATCAACACTCAATTCCACACCACAGTTCAACAGTTTAACCAGTGCAGACAGGAAATGTGTGGCTCGCTTGACGAGAAAGGAAAAGACGAACGAGGATAAGGGAATTAAAGACTATGTATTGTGTGTTTTGCATTTCTGTGGATGTCTCTCAAATTTGTATGGTAGCAGATGTTGAATAAATCATAATCATTCATAGAAAGTCCACACCTATCCGATACTGCCATTTGATGGAATATTATTTTGGAAGTGACTTGTATTTGCAAGATAAAATGTTTTTTAAATCGATTAAACCGCAGAATCATACGGATAGCCGGCAATGGTGTGAAAGGTACAAGAATCAGACATTCCTTCTCATTACTGACCTCTTCGACCGGTAAATGAACTGCACACAGGCTGTTCTACGCAACAGAGAGTCGCGGAAGGTCTATTTTCTTTGAAGTTAAATGACAACCTATTCATGTATTGACACTTGAAAGCGATTTATACGTGTAAAAATACTACACGTAGTCACCCAAAGAATTGGATTACAACATTATGGAAGTTCATCTGGCCAACTACTAGTGCTCAATAAGAGTAACATAATGAGTAGAAAATGCACGTCTAAATATTGGTACAATATTTATTGGTACCTTATTGAGTACATACGGGGTACAATAGTACTGTGGTAAACAGAGCTGAAGATGACACCCTGCGGTTCTTATTAAGTAATTACTGTATTTCACCAACAAACAAGTCGAAATACTAACATCATACAGTAATGGAATATGGTAAATAAGCTATTAGTTGCATGACGCTGGCTTGAAATACAGAATCATTTTGAAGTTGATATGTATATGTCCAGAAAGGTTTAAAGAAGTGGCATCTAGCGGTGAGGTTGCAGATTGCAACCAACTGAACACGCCTCACCTCCCCTCACTATGGTGGCCTGTAAGTTCGTAGCCTCAGGACATAATAACTATGATCCTCCATTGTCAAAATATTGCACAACACAAAAGAGTAAGCCACCACTTCCTCTTCTTTGTCCTTCTTAGTTTTCCAAGAGGCACATTCGCGTTTGTCCTTTCTGGGCTTCTGTGCGACATGTTGGGCTCCGTGGAAGAGGACCCATTCACTAGTCCCTATGTAAATATAAGGGCTCAGTCTAAGGTAACGAAAAAACAAGGATCCCTACTTTCATGGGATTACACACTAACTAAAACATAATATTATATTCCATTGCTGCTAAGTCTTTTCTGGGTTTTTTTCTTTTATGAACAAAATAAGAAAATCATCCTCATCATAACATAACTTCAGAGGAGGAAAGAAAAACAAGAACAAACTAAAAAAGATGAAGAGTGAAATATGAAATTATGATGTTACACTGTGGTTTTTTTAAATGGCAATTCAACATGTTTACCCATGCTAATAGCTATATAAAGTTTTATTATTGTCTGTTGTAAATGTAGCTCAGGTCATGCGTTAATGAGATGTTGCTTGGTGTGTGTTAAGTCTTGGTTCCCATATTGTAACACCAGATGGGCATACACCTCCTGTAATGTTTGACGGTGCTTATTGTGATCATTTGGTCTTACTGTGTAATTACAGGGTAACACGGAGGGAACAGAGGATACTTCATAATATAGCCAGTGCCACTCATAAGGTTCCCTTGTACTTTATTAAACAAGATTAGCTATGTTTGATCCACCTTCATCTATATGTTCCATTATTCCATTACTGTATCATGGTAAAGTTACTTTTTTCATCCTCGGATGACAACACAAGCCTTCCATTGCTGTGCACTTCACAAAGGGATGTTTGTTTGTTGGTGAAATACGGTGATTACTTCTTAAGAACTGCAGGGTGTCGTGGTCGTCAACCGTTCAGCTAGGTAACTAGTAATTACAAACATTCTTGTAGTACAGTTCATTTCTCCTTTCCTCTATAAAGTTTCCACTTGTTACTCCCTTGTTCCCCATTGTCTTCTGCTGTACCTACATTCAAGTACTAATAGGAGCCTTTAAGTATTTTATATGTACGCACACATATGTCGAAAGTACACCATGTGCTCAATACAGAATACTTGTCATCAGCGATGAACAATGATGTACATTATTTGGTATAAATGTCAGTGGGATGTTTACTTGCTTTGTTTATTTTTATTTGTTTATATGCCCTGACGGTGTTCCATCTCTCCAACTGAATATCTTTACATACTAGGCTTGACTAGCACAGTATAATTCCCAACATTTAATTGATTTAAAAATGTATATTAAAAAAATTATATGTAGCATCAACAATATCACATATCCTATCTCTTATATAGCAATCATTCACACCGGTCCATAAAACCTATAAAAGTGTGGCCACTAATCCATGCAGGCTTCCTTCTGCATTTGTATTTAGCAGAAGTGGTGCTAAGTGGCTACTGGCTACAAAACAATCACACATTGGGCAAATATTTGCATTACATTTTTCCGGACAAACCATCGTTTTCAGGAAGGATCTCAACTCTCTCTGCGTTATTGTGTATACACAATAACGCAGAACACAGAACGCAGAATGCAGAACACAGTGGAAACCAAGAGAAGGATTGGTGGTGAAAAGAGAAGAGGAACTGACACTGGACAATGTCACTAATGCAGTCAATCAATACAGTTAGATGCTGTGCTGCAGGACCACCAGGATTTATGACCACTGGACCATCCTGGAGGACTGGTCAGGACTGGTGTGTGTGTGTCTGTGTGTAGAGTGCCCACTCGATACTCTGGAGCGATATATTGTTGTCTCCCTCTTTCGACAAATGTGTTACTTTTTTGTAAGTCGCTTTGGATAAAAGCGTCTGCCAAATGCTCTAAATGTAAATGTAAATGTAATGAGTATAAGAGAAACCCTATTTTAGTTTTCCTCTCATTCAGATGGACACACAAACCTGCCAGTCCACAGCACACACCCACACCCACACCCACACACACACACACATAGGACACAAGGGCAGACTACTGGGGCCTACCAGCCAAGCGGTTGTCTTTTTATAGGCTAATAAAGAATACCTTTTAGCAAAAGCCTGTCCAGCGCAAAGACTCTTAACACAAGAAACAGTCAGCCAGCGTGTAGCCAACTGTCAGGCCACTAAACAGCCACTCATCCAACTACCTATATGCTACCAACTGAAACAGCCAAACTGCCAATTAGTGAGCTCAACAGTCAGCCAGCACCTAAATAGGTAACCAGACCAAATGACGGAACTAATAAGAAACATTTGAAGCAAACTAGATCAAGTTAAGCAACAATAGTAATAATAATAGTGGTTTAACAGCCATCAAGGCTAACAACACTATTCTAAAATGGGCAGTCGAACATTGAGCGGTCAGTCCCCCTACAGTGGTCCAAAAATCACAGGCCAGGTTGCTAGCCTGCAAATGAGTGCATTGTAGGGTTGTAGTTTGGGGAGGGGGGGGAGTATTGGTGGGGTATTGGTGGCAATCTACTGATGGAAAAAAATACATTAGGTTACTCACCACTTTCGTACCTGCAGTTCACCATGTTGATCGAGAGTCATCTGGAAAACAAGACAGAGCAGACCACCAGACCAGAGGAGATACTGGAGTGTGTGTATGTGCGTGCGTGCGTGCGTGCGCACGTGCGTGCATGCGTGTGTGTTTGACTAACAGCAGGTCAGGAAGCACTGACAGCTCGCTTCAATCATGTGCAAGTCAATTCCAGCATGAAGACACATTGAAGGTCTACTTGCAGTAGTCTTTTGCACTTGTTTGATGACCTGTTCCCCCTGCATAATATGAAAAGATGATATAATAGGCAGAACCTCCCTTTGGTTATGTCTGTGTTCAATGCTCTAAGAGACAAGTCCATCGTAGGACTTAGGACTGTACCCGAGTGTAGGCACTGCCACCTGCTGTTGTCAAATTTGTACTACAGTGCATACCTAAAATGGTGGAGTTTGGCAAAAACAGCGATGTCGATGGTGTGTAGTTCATTCTGATATGCAAGTATACACTACTTTATGTGCTGTCAATGATGTATTTGTGTATTCATCTTTTACAACTTTGTGGCATTAGAATGAAGAAAACATTTAAATGTGTCAAGGTATATATGAATAAAAACATGACACACATTCAACTGCTGAACCAGCACATCCATTAACGTCTCAACAAACGAATAGAACAAAATAGAAAGCTATATTGACAAAACAAACAACAGACTTATGGGTTAAGACGAAAAAAATAGTCGCCACCCTGAGGCTAGACACACACACTTCTCAATCTACGAGTTGTTTATGATCACAGTGATGACAGATCCAAATCTCCATCCAGTGCTGCACTCATCCTAGATTACCATCACCCTAATGAACGGCACAGTAAGCTACGGTACAGATGACGATAAGTGGCTGTGCGCGCGCGCACACACACACACACACACACACACACACACACACACACACACACAGAGCAATGGATATCTTCTTGGGTCACACAACCATGAATTCAATTAAAATCTTGAGCCTCCTTCTCTCTGTCACTTCCCTTCTGTCTCATTCCATTTCAATCTCCCTCCATTCCCTCATCTGTGTGTGTGTGTGTGTGTCCCTCCTGCTCTCCCACTGTGGTCTAGAGCAATAAAAGTAGGTGTGCACCACACAAAGCAGTAAAGCGATTGCTTGTAAAAAACCTGCCTCACAACCACAGATGCATGTATACACACACAAACATGGGTGTAAGAGAGAGAGACAGACAGATAGTGAGCGAGAGAGGGAGAAAGACAGAGACCAGATAGTGATCCAGAGACGGAGAGAGTGAGAGAGTGTGAGCGCGGGAAGGTGAGAGAAAGTGGGACAGAGAGAGATAGAGTGATCGTTACCGGTAGTGAGACGGAGTGAGCGAAAGAGAGATATAGTGAGAGAGACGAGGAAGATAGTGAGCGAGATAGAGAGAGATAGTGAGTGAGTGGGTTTGTTTGTGCACCCGTACATGTGTGAGATTTCAGATACATTTCTTCAGGTGGACATGCATCCTGTATGCATGCCTTTTGTATGTGGGACGGGTTTGGGACACGTGATCCGTGTTCCACTGCAATTAATGGAGCGGTTTGGTAGCTTCTTCAGCGACACACCAACAACAGCATTCAGGAGTAGTGTTGCATTGACACCAATACCCCATTTCAGCATGCTATCAGATGCCTCGACACGGCATCATCATCAAATACACAAGTACGCTATGTGTGAGAGAGCATCGCAAATAAAAACATGAGAGGCGAACAGCCATATGAAACTGGTGCTGATCCATCCATCCATCTACCTCTTTTTCTTCTTCTTGATCATTGCTGGTGGCGGGAGGTCATCCAGGGAGGTCAAATCTCCATCCGGGGCCCCGACTCCGGAGGAGGCTGAGGACTTGGACTTGCCTTCTTCAGGAGGCCTCATCCTGGGTGGAGATAGTTAGCTTAGGCATCGCTACGACTATAGTGAATTGGCTTATTCACAAAGCCTTTAACATCAACTTCAATCACATTTAAATTTCAATCCAAATTGCTCACAGCATTGCAAATGCCTTGTTACCAATATCTCTCCGGACTGGTCATGCATGTTGTAAAGTAATGAATGCAATCATATTTTCATATTTACAGTTCTTCTCAATTGTTTGGCTCATTTTGAAACAGTGTTAACATTAATTAGTCAAAATAGATATGGTACAGCAAAACACCATAGATCACCAGCAAAAGGTCATAAAGGCACACCCAAAACATTTATTTCATGCTTCCAAGTTATTGTCTCATTTAAAAAGGCAACGCCCTCTAAATGAAAAGTTATTTTGGCATTGAGTAATGAATGGTGGTTCAAAATGTTTTGATGTTTTGTCAGTATGGCAGTGGACTTGTATCCACATTTCATTCTTGTCCTATTTTGAATGTTTAGAATGTTATATTGTGCATCAAACTGAATACTATTCAGATGCCGATTTCAACACTACAAGGTTTTACATTACACATTGCAGTCACATTTCCATGGAAATTGTTCATTTTATTTAAGTGACGTCTTACACCACAGTAAACAGAAAACGTACGAAGCACAATATAATTTAAAAATACATCAATCCAAACAAAGGAAAACACTGTACTATAGTCTAACACTGTAACACAGTAAAGCTAGAGCGCTCCACTAAACACTCTGCCTCACTGGATGTCCTGTCGCTCCTGTTTGTCTGGCCACAGATTTTCATCGACATCATATTTCCCTTACAATACAACGGGGGGAAAAAATCTTCTTGCATGCCGCAACCATCTCCTGCAATGATCTGCTGTACAAGTTTCACCTGACAAGCATTTTACCAATTTAGCGGACGTTGTATATAAAAAGTCCACATTACTGTGATGATATTCATGGTATTGATGGCTGACAGATTTTAACAATTGAATGGACTATTGTGCATGTGATGCATGATGACTTACACAATTACATATTTCATACATGTTTTGCAGAGTACAACCATTCAACTGAGAAGCAGCATAATCAATTTTGATCAGCAAGATATATTCAGTAAGTAAATTGTAAACAATTGTACAAAATAATTTGCATGTGCTAAAACATTTGCAATTTGTTTCAAATAATGGGAAATGCAAATCTGTTGTGAACAAGTGCCCAGTGGTTTGGAGTGGTTTACTTTGCACATGTTTTGAAAATATTCATTATCATTTGAGAATTGTGCAAAAACTATAAAGGGACTATGTGTAATACATGGGACACGGCGCGTCACTTTTCTGGGGAATGCCCGCATCATGAAGGCCAAGGTCATTATAATAAATTGACACTGCTACAAGTTGCTATTGCTATTTTTGCGTGCGTGGTCAGTGTTTTTCTTCTATCTATGTGCGGCTACGCGTCCCTCAAACAGGTAAAACTCCATAGAACTGTGTAAAAAATGAGTACAAACTATTAACATTAACGCCTCATTGTACCAGAGACAATTCGACACAGCAGAGCAACCTCGTGGGTGTTTTTACACACGTGTATCCATGCTCCTGTAGTTAAAGGTAGTTAATTAATATAGTACCTATTTAAATAGCCTGCACTTCCAACCCCTGCATAACCAACTGCATTATCACTTATATACGCATTATCACTGAACGATCACTTATATAAACTCAATATGCACACAGTGAAGCCGATTACGTGGGAAAATACAGCAATGGCGCGCCACCACATGCTACGAAGACGAGTCTGTGTAGCAGGTAAAAACCCTGCTCTGCCACACTTTCGTGACGAGAGTTTCCCACGTATGTCCATGTATGTCCCATGTACTGCATGTATTTTGACCGTAAGAATCAGAAATTACTTCTCATTATTTTTTGAAGTGAACTACAGCCTGCTCAGGCTTGTGCTCACCTACAGCACCTTCAAGTAGGGGAGCGGTTTTAGGCCTTAGGTTCATTTTAATGACCCCTATATCACTAAAACCAGAACTCCCTGACAACCACCAAGATCACCTAGCAACCACCTTCCCTGGCAACCACCCACACAGAACACCAGAGCACCTTACCTTGGCAACCAACACCCCAGCAATACTATAAACCTTCATAGCAACTACCAGTAAGGCTGTCTTGGGTATGGGTGGGTCCAATCCAAGATCAATCAGACTTGTTAATAGTTTCTCAGCACATGAGCCAATAGGTAAATAAGTATACAGTTTAACCATACAGTATACAAACTTGTGCATAGTTGTCCACACACAAACTCTCGCACACACACAAACGTGGATTTGAAATCCACTTGCAATAACTTTTTAGACGGTCCCTACACGCCCCGCTTCGTTCACTGAATTCTAATGTCTTCGGAACAGTTGATGATAGAGACAAGGGTTAGAGAAAGGCAACGGTCGCCCTTTCCTCCTCCAGCACGACCGTCCTTTCTCTTTTCAACGTGCTTTTGAGTCGACAAAGAACGCAATGCATGTGGCAACTGTAAAACCAGGTAACATGCACCGCAGTGCATGTTGCAATATATCTAAAGAGACAATTAAAAGCAGAAAACACATGCTCACCTTTTGCTTTTAGCATTCTCGGACGACCCTATAACACGTTTCACCGGCTAGTTTATGTCGACGTCCAACGTTAACATCCCTATATGTACATTTAGCCCGTGTCTAGGCCCACGTCGTACTAGCACTACGTCTACATGTCGGGATGACTAAAGTTAGGTAGCCTTGTTCCGCGTCGCAATGTGATTCAAAACCACTCACGTTTTCTCTGTTGTTTCGTGCAGTCGTGAACACGTTTCATTCGACCTGTTGTTCTTTTTTTTTTTTTTACAACGCCGAAACACCTGGTCGTCTAGGAAACGGACGCCGGTGCGGTTGCTGACATACGAGAATGTGGAGGACGAATTCCATACCGCCAAACAAACGTCAATCTTTGGTTACATCGGTGTGGCTATCTTGTTACGCTGCACTCTCTGGATTAGCTGCAACCAAATATCCCAACTGTTGGAAACAAGGCGACGGACAGAGCAATCCCCATCCCTCAGCTTCCACATCATCATCATCCAATTAAATCGTGGCTTTATTACTTAAAGTGGCCCACTTGCATTATGAATTGCTGCACACGTGTTGGGATTTGTGCAGGATGCACAAGCCGAATGCATAATGCTGTGTGTGTGTGTGTGTGTCGCCTTTTGGATACGAGGTCAACATGTTTCAGATAGCTGCGGCCTACCTGTTGTTATTTGGTTTAAACATGAGTGGCCTAGAACAGACCAAAATTACCGGTGTTTCAGCATCAACTTTTTACATGGCAAGATAGTGCCCTCTGCTGGTTTGCAAACACACACACACGCACACAAGACAGTGCCCTCTGGTGGTTTGCAAACACACACACACATACACTGTCAACTCAGGGTGACTTATGAGAGTCAAGATGGGGTGTTAGGCGTTATTCTTCCTTCATCTCATTCTTCATCTCAATGCAAATAGCTTATTTAGAGACTGTTTCCATTTTCAATTGCGTGTGTGCGTGCGTGAGTGAGTGAGTGAGTGTGTGTGTGGGTGTGTGTGTGTACAATCCACACTTTTCTGTGTAGGCTGTGGGCGGGACTTCCTTGAGATCACCCAATAAACACGGAGGACACTGCATGTGCATTGAAAGGGCACCCAGGCTGGAAAATCAGAGGGTAAACGATTCCCCCTCGGTAATACTGGCCAATAATATCATGTGGTTACACCCTTACAAAAACTCCGAGCAGTCAAAATGGACGTTGTTCAAGCAGACCACGTGTGATAGGTTAGTGTAAGAACCGCCTGGCGGACGGGCAGAGTTTTGCTGTGAGTGACGTTGATCTTCAACCAATGGATGCTCAGGACGTAGTAACTTAGCTTATAAATGGCAAGGTGACAGTGTGCTATATCCTACATTCATTGACTGCCGCTGCGCAATTCAACAGCAAGTACCGGACCCTCCTAGAAATCTAACAAATCGGTAAAGCCTGCAGACAATACTTTTGTGTTAACATGCGACTGTGTAGCTCGAAGCGTTGCACCGTATTAGTGACGTGTTGGCATTATTTCGGTCTTTCATGGCTGTCATTGCTAACCCTTACCAGCTCGGTCGGCAATTCAATGATTTGATCCCTCTGAAGTGCTGTTACATTTCTGTGCGACTTTAGCGTTATTGTATGCAATGTGTGCGCCTTTTAACTTAAACGCACTTGATGGGCATTCATTACCGTGCAGATCTTGACATGTCCATGAGTGGTGTGGGCCGGGCACTGCTTGATCAAGACAGTACAGCACGATCACCGCTAAATGACAAGGGTGTAAAATGTCTGACAAGCTCACTGCTGGGCCTACTGTTGCCAAACATCGCCGCTGCAGGGGCTTTACAGTGATGGGCTTTTAAACTTGTCTTTCAATATATTATTTGTTCTTTAACGACTATTTGTTTGCATCCTTGGCCAGGCCCGTCTGTTCATCTCTGGTCTTTTTTGACCTTCAAAGCTAGGTTGTGGTTAGCTTAGCATTGTAGCTCAACTGGGTAGCCTACCTTGTCATAGAGGACGCTTCTATCTGCTCAGTAACGTGAGCTAACGTGCTAGGTTTTGGAGAACTTCCTCATGCATGTGGACAAGGTTCACCAGCTTCACACAATCCATCATGAAATCTAGTCGTGGATGTATCATGAATGTCCCCCGGCGCAATTAAACTTTAGCGTTACTTACTTGCACTTAGCCGCGGGAGACTTAAAAAGGCAACATGTCTTTCTGCAAAACGCTAATGGCATCAGGTGTTGCACTTCATTCATTCAAGAATCTAGTTTTACACGTCGCTGTATGTATAGGCTTTTGAGGGAGGTTATCCTCTCTGCATTCAAATTGGATTAGATTCAATTTCTACAGTAGTCCAGAGTGCGCTCTTGTTTATCCTGCTTCGCTGTTCTAATTGACATGTCTGACAGAATTGGCAGTCTAGACTATGGATTCATCTACTACCTTGAAGCCGTAACATTGTTGCCCACTTCACGCCATGCTTGCCCATTACCTCATTAAAATGGCATAATGGCTGCATTCAGTGACTTGTTAGTAAAAAATAATGCCCTTGTCATACAATTAGGAATTATGTGGCTTTGTATGTTCTTGAATGCCTTTTTAAATGTAGCCACCTGATGCTTTCCACAAATAACTGGTCATGTGTCATTACTGTTAACATCCCATGCACCTAAACATGTACACTTTGTCCCTCAGGTTCCAGCCATGTATGCCTGCGCCAAGTTTGTCACCTCTCCTGCTGTGGTATGTAGTTGCCAATCATACAAATGTACAATGTATATTTTACATATGCTTGTGTGGATGTATTTTGTATCTTAATTTTGCTGCACCAACACATTCAGATCTGTGTAGTAGTAGTAGTAGCAGCAGCAGCAACATAAAAAATGCAGGGAATGCCTGTTTAATATTTCCCTTGGCATTATTGTGATTCAAGATGCTTATGCTGTACCAGTTGGAACGTTTGTCCATCTTTTCTGTATTGTTGTGTACCTCTTTTAACTGTCTTTGTTTTTGTTTTTTAGCTGCGTGGAGGGTCCAGGGTCCTCGCACGGCCTGTCTCTGTCTCCCTTTTTAACAAGCCTGAAGCCACAGTGGAGCAGCAGGTAACTTTCACATTTCTAACTTAAGGTACTGGAGAGAATTGATCCTCAAAGGGGATGGGACAAGATGATTTTAAAATTGTCTACATTTTCCTTTTATCTTATTAAAGCCACCAGAGATGGGGTTTATAGGGTATCTGATAAGTAAAAGCAGGTCAAGGCGGTCCCGAGTCTCTGCCCAAATCATTTTAGGAGTCTCAAGCTAAATAGTTTGAAAACTGCTAGAGCTGTCCTTTTTTTTTTGAAAACAGGAAGACTTGGACATGGGCTATGGCCTCATACCCATGCCATCGTGTCTTCTTGCTGTTTACCCATGCCGTAACAATAATGTCTGTTGTAGACAGTGGCACCCCCAGAAATTATTCATAGGGGTGGCCAGATGGGGCCACTGAAAATCTTGGTGGCACACATCAAAGCCATAACTGAATTTCAGGAATTCTATTGTGCTGTTGTAGTATATAGGCTAGTTCAGTTAAGGAATCACATACTGATAGTACTTCGGATTTCAAAGTTAATGTTACTAATTATTTGATGTGCATTGTTATGAACTGTTGTGATTTTTAAATGAATAGTACCTAATGTCGATAAATGTTATGCATATGCTACTGCAGAACGTTGGTGTTTTTCAATGGGAAATGAAGCTCACAAATGACCAATTCTTCCCAGAAGTCCCACTACTAATGGTTCTTCCCATCAAGTGAATAAAACTCTTCAGTTTGAGTTTCAATTTGCCAATTGAAAAGCTTCAAAATCCATTCTAATGTTCTGTAGGATCACGCATGAAACCTGAACAGACTATTCAAGATGTAGCAACATGTTCAGACTGAGCAGCACCCTTTAAAAGACATCTGTTGTACAAGAATAGTGGTAGCTCTTCGATGACTTATCTAGACTGGGAGAACTCAATCTATTGCCTTGATAGGTTTTCAAGAATTTGATAAATAATTGCACTTGTATAGCATCTTTTTTTTTTTTTTTGCATGGCACTCAGTGTGTCCAGCCAAGGATGCAGCAGCCCTGCTTAGCTGCCATCATATTAAAACACATCTGTAACATGGTGCCCATACAGCTGGGTGCAACAGTTTTCAAGTTCTGTTGTTCCTGTTGGTCTACCGTTCCCTCCGTGTCAGCAACCTGTTTAACATCTGCATCCTTCCAGGCCCTGTTGCCAGTCTGCCGGTCGGCCATTCTGTCCCGCTCCATCCAGACTAGCGCAGTCTCCCGGGACATCGACACAGCCGCCAAGTTCATCGGTGCTGGGGCTGCCACAGTGGGAGTGGCTGGGTCAGGAGCCGGAATTGGAACGGTTTTCGGCAGCCTGATCATCGGCTATGCCAGGTAATGACATGACTACGGCTACGACTCCTTCATTTATTTATTTTTTTTGTGGTAGAGGTCAAGCTGGTCTGACGTTGGTTTTCTGCTAACTTTTTTTGGTTCTCACAGGAACCCATCCCTGAAACAGCAGCTCTTCTCCTATGCCATCCTGGGCTTCGCTCTGTCTGAGGCCATGGGTTTGTTCTGTCTGATGGTGGCATTCCTCATCCTGTTTGCCATGTAAACCTGGCCGCATACCCCTACATCTTCCTTCCCTCCCTTCCGGAGTCGGGTGGTTTTGAAATCTGTACGCTGAAGGAGCTGACGGGTCATTCCAATCAACAACAAAACAAATATTCTGAATGGAGATCAATAAAACACATCTGTGGTTAACAGGAGCGTTCAGTCCTACCCCTTTATGTTCCTACGCGCTTTATTTTTGTTCAAGTTTTATGTAAGACCACGCTTCAGTTGAAAGGATCTGTCTGAAATAAATGGTTGGGATAACTTGGGCTGATTTCATTGTGATTTCTTCTGTGCAAAACACAGCAGTAGCCAGACTGCGTTAGTGTAATCTATGAATATTTAGCTTGTGGATTTATAAACTTGGCATGGGCCTGTTACTGGCCACTATCTAAACCTATGAAACTAGTTTACTAACCTTCAATGGATTACCACAACGTGTTGATCGTTGAATTCGTTTTCAGTTGGTGACTTGACACTCCTGTTCACCAAGGATTAATGAAGTATTGAGTGGCAACCAGGCCTCTGAATTGAATAACTACAAATCAGTAGTTTGAGAAACTCATAGTATTGAGAAAATAAATATACTTAAGATCAATTTCCAACATTACTGCATGTCTGTATAAAAGCTTTATTTTACATTTGAAAATGTCAAACATTGAGTATAATTTTTTTTTAAGGTGTTAAATGAGCATCACGCAATGTTCTCTCGAATAGTGTAACCATTTTGCATCTTTATTGTTCCAGACATTGGGTCAATACACGTTCCTTCTAGTTCTTGAGAACTAGAATCTGCAGGAAAAAATATGGGACTTTTATTTTGTTTAAATGAAACTGGTATATCAGTGAATTACCACATGGAGGCAGTATATATATTGTAACACACAAGCAGGAAGTGCTTGGGGAAAACTGAGCCCTGCACGATAAGTAATCAGTTCCTAAAGTTGCGATTACGATTTAGTGTGGCGCACATTTGTCAAAATATAAGCAAATTCAAATCACCTTTGGTGCGTCGTAAGCCATAGCTTCGTGGACTGGTGCTTGTGCGTACAAATACATACTTTTTGTTGTTGGTAAAGGGATACGAGAACGACATAGTAGCTAAACTAGCCATAATGTCCTGGAAAGAAATGCCTTGTGTTTCGCTTTTGATGTCGCCTCTGTGCTATTCGCGTCCCCAGACATTGTGATTCCGCCCGACAACAAAACACATTGTGGGTAACACGCAGCTGTCAATGCCGCTAACAGTTAGCATTGTAAATTAGCCAACGTTTTCAGACGAGGCGTTGTTTGTTTGTTTTTTTTAGCTTGCTAGCTTAACGATGGCAGACAGCCTCGGGGACGAGTCGGACGTTGGTGCCCTCGGTCTGATGCCGTCTCTGGCCAGCTCGTTGCCGGTTGGACACTCGACAAATGGCGCTACA
The DNA here is from genome assembly GCA_900302375.1 of Bathygadus melanobranchus. Taxonomy (NCBI): domain Eukaryota; kingdom Metazoa; phylum Chordata; class Actinopteri; order Gadiformes; family Macrouridae; genus Bathygadus; species Bathygadus melanobranchus. Next base: position 15,348 of record OMKP01077971.1, read on the forward strand.
AACTCCAGCCCCGGCTGGTCTTACCCTTCCCACACGGTCGCATCGCCGAGTGGCGTCGCCATCGCCGCGGTCGCTGCCCCGGTGGTCAACGCCGCCGCCGGCACGTTTGGAAACCCCAACCCTGGAGCCCCACTTGTCGCCGTGTCTCCAAATGTCCACGCCACGTCGCTTCTCCACGGCGTCGGGCTGGGGATGGCAGGGGTAGCAGGAGCTGGCCTCCTGTCCCACATGCATGCGACCTCCTGGGACCCGACCCTAAGTACCGACTGGGACAACGAAAAGACTTCACAGCAGTGTATTCTGAGAATCAAGAGGTAAACGATGTACTCTTGAATAAAACGGTTCAGGAACAAGTCGGGAAAGCGAAAGTAGAAGTATTCTACTGGCCAACTGGTGGTTGGGTTATATTTAATTTTTTATTAAATGTAAATGTGCGGCAGAGTATTCGTCAACTTCTCCTATTGTTCATTCTCTCCACCTCAGGGATATCATGTCAATCTATAAGGAACCCCCACCGGGAATGTTTGTTGTTCCTGATCCTCAAGATATGACGAAGGTATTGTATCACAGACTGTAAACTCATTACCGACACAGTGACTTCCGACGTTTATCGCCTATCTCGTTTGCCTCGTTTCCACAATCACACATTACATTTACGTTTAGGGCATTTGGCACACGCTTTTATCCAATGGGTCTTACAAAAAGTACATTTGTCGAAAAAGGGAGACAACAATATATCACTGATGGTACAGTACAATTAGAACAGAACAAGTTACAAGCATTCCTGGTTGCCAGGTCAATAGAACAAGTTAACAAGCAATTGCTAGGTTGACTCCTTACTGTACAACAGCAGGTAGCCAGGAGAAGCTGCTACGCAAGCTGAGTACTTTCTTTCTTTTCACATTCCACGTTTGTTCTATTACTATTAGTTATTTACCCGATGCTTTTATCCAAAACAACTTACAGTGATGCGTGTAGTTAATGCTCATTGATGCCTACAGGTAGGCACTGAAGTTTGCCCGCCCAAGCCGGTACCTTCCTCTTTTCTCTGTCCTAATGGCTAATAATAATTAAAATACTCCAACCAGATCCACGCTCTTATCACCGGGCCGTTCGACACACCCTACGAAGGTGGCTTCTTCCTCTTCCTGTTCCGATGCCCTCCCGACTATCCCATCCACCCGCCTCGCGTCAAGCTCATCACCACCGGCCACAACACAGTCCGGTTCAACCCCAACTTCTACCGGAATGGCAAAGTCTGTCTTAGTATCCTGGGGTAAGTTAGTCCTTAGTTCCTATGCAGGAGATGTGTAGAAAACTTGTTCATACATTTTTGTGTTCAATCTTAGCAGTTGGAGAAACTGTGTTTCATTTATAAACCTAAGGTCACGTGTTGCATGTAGTCTGTTTATGTGCATCTCACTGGCGTAAAAGTCACACCCAGTCACGTCCTTGGTTGAGGGGAAGATGGATTTTGAGCATCATGCAGGCTAGCCTTCTTGTAGCTTATTGTGGTATTAGTGAGTGCAGAATTATGTTCAGTGAAGCTGGATCTATTTCTAATCCACTTGGATAGAGTTGATCTAGTGTTTTGTTTGTAATTTGTGTTATGACGGGCAACAAAAGTTGCGGTGTTTCAGACTGTGGTGTATCGGACACATTAAAAGTGCATGTTTCTTGTGTTTTGTATCCCAAAAGGACATGGACGGGCCCCGCTTGGAGTCCAGCCCAAAGTATATCATCTGTCCTCATCTCCATTCAGTCTCTGATGACCGAGAACCCCTACCACAACGAGCCTGGTTTTGAACAGGTACGACTGCGTTCACAACCGCGACACAGATCACGGTTCTGGGACTGGATGGGCCTCAGCATGGAGAGCGTGTGGTTATTCGGGCTATGTTAGATCAAACTGTTTCGATTTCTCCATCGAATCGCTACACTTTCATCGGGTGGCTATGGATTTAGTCTAGTTTACTCGCTTTGTCATGAAACTCCCTACAAACGGTGCATGTATTTAGTTGGGTCGTTTGTCTGTAACTGCAAGTGTCATGTATCAATAATCACATTTTTTTATGTATGGTTGCACCCTGTATGTCTTGTCTGTCTCAGGAGCGACACCCAGGAGACAGTAAGAATTACAACGAGTGTATCCGACATGAGACCATGAGGGTGGCTGTCTGTGATATGCTGGATGGAAAGATACCCTGTCCTGAAGCTCTGTGGTGAGACCTGCCACATTTTCCATCACTCCTTTTTTTCCCCCCTTTGCCTGTAATTCTCTAGTCAAATGCTGTCTTCTCATTCTTTCTGTTTTTAAGTATTTGCCATGCCTTTCATTCATACTTAAAAAACCCTCATAGTTACGCACCCTGATACAGTCAATGGTTTGCTCATTATGGTCTGGCTGCGGTCATATTGTCAATAAATAAGATCCCGAAGTAGTCAATAACAACTAACAGTGTCTATATCATCTTTCAAAATTGTAACCCAGACGGGGGGTGGCGTTTTGATAAATGGTAAAAGGATTGCATTTATATAGCGCTTTTATCCAAAGCGCTTTACATTGCCTCACATTCACACATTCATTCATACACCGGTGGTGTCAACCGTGCAAGGCAAGCTTGTCGGGAGCAGTTAGGGTTAGGTTTCTTGCTCAGGGACACCATGACACTTGGCTAGGCGAAGCCGGAGATTGAACCAGCAACCTTCCGGGTTGACAGACAACCGCTCTACCTCTACTGCCGCCCTTGATGACGTGTTATGTCTGTGAATTTATTCAGTCTCTTCGATTTCTCCTCCAACATATTTCTGATCGCACAAACATCAACATGTTGTATATGATAAATGTGCAAGGGGAGCAAAACCACAGCTGTTATTGTTTAGAAAACAATGTTGCTGCCCCGGTGCCAACGATGATCTTCCTTACGGCAATATTATGGGTTAAAAGGGGCTATTTTGTCAAAATGCCGGACGTTAATGCAGCTCTTGGATTATGTATTTTTGTAACCCTAACCCTTCTTTGGGAACTTTTAAAATGTTATACTTATCCTGCTATTCCTTTTTTTAATATAAGAATGGAATCCGAGTACAGTGTGTTTCTGTTCCTCTTTAAAATTAAGTTGACCATGGTATTAATTCTAATTCTAAGTTCTTACAAATCATATGTAAAAAAACAAGGAGGATTACGCATATTCTGTTTCCATTAGTAGGTTAAACTAATTGGATTAAACTCCAATTATGTTGCCATGCATACAGTAGCTGAAAGTCAGTTGTTTATTATTATTATTATTATATTATGTGTGTGATCTTGGTGAAATCTGTAGTGTACATCTATGTGAATGTGTCATTTCTAGGGGTGTGATGGAGAAGTCGTTTCTGGAGTACTATGACTTCTATGAAGGAGTGTGCAAGGAGAGACTCCACCTACAGGGGCAGAACATGCAGGTAGGAAACACCGCTACATCTGTTCCTGTGGCGGACGATAAAGCAATATAAATGAATGAATCGCGTGTATCCATATCTGTCGCTTTGGACAAAATCGTCTGCCAAGTGCCCTAAATGTAGAGTCAGACACTTTGAAAAGTGAGACATATCCGGTTTAGTTGCGTTTTAGTTAGGCTATTGTTTAGGGCAGGGTACTTCACCTATTGTGTCTAGCCGTATACAATGCTAGACACACAGGACTCCGGTGAGCGCGTATTGTCATTCCCCGCGTCAAATCGCTGTAATTCAGGGTGTGAATCTGTTGAATATCCTATTTCTAACTTATATGTATATATAGAATTTTTCATACAACATTAACTGTTTTGAGATGTGAGATTATTTGAATATACCACAATAGCGCTGTGCTGCTATACATTCCACTTTCACTTTTGATTGTTAGGACTTTCCTGGTGTGCGGTCATTATTGTAAAACTTCAAAATCCAACTGCGACTAATACCGAGAACACAACAAACCTATTCTACCATCTGAAGCAGCTTCACCCACTAGAACATCTGAGGTTGCATCATAGTTGGTGTAAGGACGTATAGTCTCGTATAAGGACCGATATATTACAACGTGAAGATTTTATTGTATTGCAGTGTTAACACATTAATTGGCTATCATAATAATGATCGCATCGACTGATAATAAAAAAGCAGATCGATTTTTGGCTGTATCGTCCAGGCCTAATCTATTTACAACAGTAAATACAATACAGTAAAGTTGTATTGTATTTATTCATAACAATGCCTACGGTACATGAGTCAAACTCTCTTGCCCACTGTAACTACAGACAGCAACAGACAGTCTCCTTTTTGAATCTTTATGTATTTATTTTACAATTAATTTGAACCATTTGTTTCTAAATGTATCAAGTACCAGATTCTGTGCAAATTGCTAGTATAGTACTGTTTGTCTACCAACATGTGAGTACAGAGGTGCTCCTCGGTCCCAGTGCACCACAACCCCAGTGCAGTGTTATTTCACTCCAACTCATGTTACACGCTCCCCAAGGACCCGTTCGGAGAGAAGCGTGGACGGTTCGACTACCAGGGCCTCCTCGCTCGCCTCGGAGCCACGCACCTCAGGATCCGCGAGAAAAGCCCAGCGGAGGACGAGCACAACGGGGACTCTGATTCAAACAGCAGCTCCTCGGAGACGGACCCAGACAGTCAGGGCAGCTCTCAGCCTTGACAACCAGGTGACCATTAAACCTTTTTTACTAAAAATTGTAAAAAAATAAATTAAATGTTTTATCCCATGCTGTATGACGCGAAGTGTATTATCTTACTCATTGTTATTTGTATTCTTTTTGCACAGTGAAAAACAAAATGGCCGCTGATGTTTTTTAAGAGTACATCAACGAACGGGAGCCATGGCAACGCAAGATCAGTTTGAAGAACACCATTGGCTGGATGTGATGGTGCAAAGAGGAGAGCATGGCCTGCAAAAGAGGGGACTTTTGAGGAGAATTGCATCAGGTGCTAGCTATGTGCTGTTAAATTCTATGTTCATCTGGTAAGTTGTAGTTCTCTACCAGTAAAGTTGACGGGCACCCTCTCCTCCATTTTCCGATTTTGGAGGTACGCTATTGTATTCTGGAATAAAACCGTGTGTTCAAAAGGTGCAGGGCTGTTCAATGACATGACTAAATAGTGTCTTTCCTTGGGCCATTCAACAAAAGATTGGACCAAATATGATTACGTAATATCCGGTGTATGTTTCTTTTTCTTTGTACCCAAAACCTGAACGATTGTGATTTGTGTAAAATATAATGTGCTGCTCAGTCAGTGGGGTGTCTTCTTGTCAGTGGGCATTTTGATTAGGTTCATGACCTACGCAGGGATGGGGGAAACGGTGGCAGGGGGTTCATGTCTATTATTATGTCAGGACAGAGCAAGTTGCATTCTTGAGTAATGCAGAGAATATAGGTAGCCATGGCCTTCTCAGACAAGTCTCCAGTCTCACCTGTCCAGAGTCTAACCCTGCTCTGGAATAACGCCACCTAACCCTACATTGTTTTCCAAATCTGGCCAGGTCAAGTCTAACTTGGAGGCCGGTTAAAAGAACAAATGGTTGGTGAATCTAAATCCTTTCACTTGAGCTATGCTGCAGATGTTGCAATGTGACTGACCATTGTTTTTCCCACGCCATCAAATCGGTTTAATGATAATAATTATTGTTGTTATTGATGATGATGATGATAATACGACTACAATACAATCAAATGACGGAGACTGCTGCAGCACCACCTAGTGGTCACTTAGCTTGAAAAACATCAACCATGCCTGCTGTAAAGCTGTTGTACGCTGCTGGCATATACTGCTCCCCGGCCAGCAGCAAAGAGGGATATTGCCGCAGAATATTTCAAACTAAAAATCTCTCTTGGAAGCTATCCATTTCCACTTCCATTAGTGTTTGCTTCTACTCTTGTTCTATTTGTTTTTACCGTTGTATTGAAATAAATCGCTAATTAAAACGGCCGGTCAATTATGCAGTCTCCATCCCCTCTTGTGTTCAGTGTGGCTTCTGAACAGATGAACTAAGGATTAGTGATTGTCTGTGTTCATATCCATTTGGAATGTAGAAAAAGATTTAACATTGAAATGTGGTAGCCATGAAGATATATGCTCTATAGCGCGCACACATTCAAATTACACTCACAAAAAGGGAGAGAAGGTGAGGTCAATCAATCATGTCATTGCCCTAATACTAATGAGACAGACAATGTATCTGATTGGCTTGGGTCTACAGCTGTGCCCCATGTGTACATGTGACAAACGCATCAACACCAACATGTGGACATGTTTGTTGTGTTAGTCCACTTCATAGCCTGTAACATGCTGCTTATATATAACACAGACATCTTGGAAGAGGTGTGTCTTCAGGAATTTTGCAGAACCTGCGGAGCTAGGAAGTATTATTTGCATGAGAGTTAAAGTATGGCTTCGAAAATTACTTGTCCTTGTATGAGTTGTCCTATCCGAAGTGGATACATTTGAGGTAGTTTTTGTAGTGGAGCAGCCGTTGTTTTGCGTTCTTGTCAGAACGCGTGGGCAGTCTGAATTTCCTGTACTTGGGCCGATGCATTCTCGTCTGATGGCCAATGGAAACGTGGCCACACGTTGCAATCATCAGTTGTCCAAGTCCATCCATGAAGAATTCTATAGAGAAAAAACAAAACACTGATTGGATGTCAAGGATGGACAGAAGACCAGCCGGGACCTGTACCAGAAAGTTGGATTCAATTGATAAATAATCAAGACTCATCAGTGTGTGACTGATGATGGCTGTTAAAGGCATAAACATAATCTACAAAATGGATATCGGCCCGAATCCAGAGCTTAAAATCCCTGCACCGGTGACCAGAAGAAACATTTGCCAAGCGGGGTGGCAATATTTAGTAGGAGTGGGATTTAGGGTAGACAATCACCATTTTATGTGGACACAGCCCTGCTGCTGAGGAAAAGCAGGAGTGTAAAATACGTAAGGCGTGAGTGGTAGCTAACGGTTTAAGACTGAAGACCTACTTTGGATAGCAATCTTTACCAGTGAAGCTAAAGGGTAACACCCCATTAACATTATTCAAGAATCCCCTTTTTTGATTTTGGTTTCTCACTTTCATTCATTGTAGATGTATGTACACAACCCACTAGGTCTATGTGGAGTGTGTGTGGTTCGTGGCTGGTTTAAGGAGCCTCACTTGGCCCAAGTCTGGGGCTGTACACCTGTGATGCATTGACTAATCAATGCACACAGGTTAAACCAGCCATCACCACACACATGCGGGAGAACGCCAGCATGTACCACCTGCGCTGTCTTCATTCAACAACAAACACTGCAATAAACTAGATTATTCAACAACTTCCTGTGTCCTGATATTGAAGGAACCCAGCAGAAGCCACATTTAGTGATGTGTAGCAGGAGCTAACTGCTACAGTCTAAATATAGATATGGCCGTGTACATACCAGGATGTCCCACTCTCTTCAGCTTGGGGTCAAATCTCACCCGATTCACGGTATCGGTACGTGCCAGGAAGAAGTTGACCACCCCATTGACTAGGTAGCATTGTGGGTAGTTAGGCAATGAGTGGAACTTCCTGTTGGACTTCTTGTCTACACAGCCTCCTCCAAGTCCATCGCCTTCCTCATAGTCGATGGAGAAGAAGAACTGGTTTCCTCTTACTGAACCGCCAACCTGAGAAAGACAAGACATGATAGCCTCACATCTACTAATTATTTATTTATACTACTGCTGCTACTGCCAGTACTACTAGTAAGTAATATGATTCTCACCACATCCAACTCTGGTATTGCCTCCATCACCTCCACCAGATCCTCTATCTTTGTTTGCTCTGTGAACAGAAAGTCATCATCTACCCAAAGAAAGTACTTGGTGGATACTTGGGAGACAGCCAGGTTTCTGCCAGCAAACCAGCCCTGTGGATGGGAAAGATTTGACATTAGGCTACTGTAAGAAAGTCTCTATTTACGTATTGTGTGCTTTGATTATTTTCAATGTGTTACCTTTCCTCCGGAGACCCCTCTTCCACTACAGTAATGATACACCACTTTCATAGCATGAATGATTCATATTCATCATGCCATGACAAAAAAATCTATCCAAAAATGTATTTGTAAACATTTAAGATTTGTGGTAAAATGGAAGTGCTACAAGAGTTTCAATCTCACATGAACTTGTTTCGTTGTAGGCAATTGATGAACAAATAATCACATCACAAGTTGACAGTGGCCTCTATGTATGTGTATGTGCCTCTGTGCCCTGTTTCAAGAAGCTGGATTCAGGGGATGCCAGCATTACTACTCTCAGTTCGGTGACCATGGCGACTCATGGTGTGAACCTGGAGCAAACCCGGTAAATAGCAAGTTAGCTCCAAAATAACTCCACCCACGACCGCAGTGGAGACTTCTTTCTATGGTCTCAGTGCCATTAAATAATGGCAACAAACAACTTGATATGGTCATATCTCAAACGAATATATTCCAAGGCATATCATTTGTCCACCTTGTTAGTAGCTTATTTTACATTAACAGTAAGTCATAGTTACACATTTAATCAACGTTATAGTTACACATTTAATGATCAGTAGGCTATGGGTGGTACTAGCTCAGGAGGTAGAGACGGTTGTCCAGCAACCTTCCGGTTGAACGAGGACATAATTTGTCATGCCGAACCGTGGGGTCTAGCGCCCATGGTAACGGTGCCCTTCGTGCGTGTGTTAGCATGTGCCTACCTGTCCCCCGGGCATGATGTAGTGCAGAACGTTATCTTCAGTTATTCTCTCCGGCTCAAAGGTGTCATCGGCCACGATGAGCTTCACGTCTTTGTAGAAGTATCTTAAGCTACTTATGAGCACCTTCAGCTCCTTGTAGCGCATGAAGGTCTTGGTGGTGACAGTCACTTGGTCACTAATGTCTTTGGAAGAGAGAGCGTGTGTGAGGATAGGTGGGTGTGAGTCGGA
>OMKP01077975.1:8064-18403 GCA_900302375.1 Bathygadus melanobranchus
GACCCCGCCCCGACATGTTGCACCATGCGGGACTTGAACCCACAACCTTCTTGCTGTGAGGCAACAGTGCTACGCACTGAGCCACCGTGCCCCTATGCTGATAAGATGAAGATTTTGGTTGTTGCTCAAACGCTTGCACCTCTTTCCTCTGCGTCCAATCTGCGTAACTTAGGGGTTATTTTTGATCAGTCATCATTGCTCGATGCTCACGTCAAGCAGCTGTTGAGATCATGCTTCTTTCACCTAAGAAACATTGGCAAACTGAGAAATACTGTTTCCAGACCTGAATTGGCTCACTCATGCTTTTGTCATCTCGGATTGACTACTGCAATGCCCTATTTCCGGCACTTAGTAGGTCTGCTCTCGATCAACTGCAGTTGATTCAGAATGCTGCCGCCAGACTACTCACTAGGTCAAACAGATGGTCCCACATCACCCCTTATGCTTAAATCTCTCCACTGGCTCCCTGTCCCATATAGGATCCATTTAAAAGTTTTCACCATCCCCTACAGAGCATTGCACGGGCAGGCTCCTGCTTATGTGGCTGATCTACTCCTCAGGCCGCCCTTGCCGGTCTAGCATGCTGTATCTTCTGTCTGTCCCACGCACTCGCCTTAAGACCTGTGGCGATTGAGCTTTTGAGGCTATGGGGTAAACTCTGGAACGCTCTGCCTGCATCCCTATGGTCTGTGGACACCGTTGACTCTTTCAAGAGGCTCCTGTTTACCCGGTCGTTTGGGTGATCTGTATGCTCCTGGCTGGCACTTAATTAGCATGTTGCATGTTACATGTTGCATGTTATGCTTATGTATGTGTCTATATGTATGGGTATATGTACAGTATATTTTATTTTTATACTGCACTGCTATGTCTTGCTTTTTATAGCAGCCTGGTATAGTCTTGTATATCCTGGGATAGCAGCTTGTTATAACCTGGTAGAACCTGGCATAGCAGCCTGGTAAAGCCTGGCATTGCAGCCTGGTAGAGCCTGGTAGAGCATTGTATACCCTGGTATAGCAGCCTGGTAGAGCATTGTATACCCTGGTATAGCAGCCTGGTAGAGCATTGTATACCCTGGTATAGCAGTCTGGTACAGCCTGTTACGGCCTGGTATAGCAGCCTGGTATAGGGTGGTATAGCAGCCTGGTAGAGCCTGGTATAGCAGCCTGGTACTGCCTGGTATAGCAGCCTGGTAGAGCCTGGTATAGCAGCCTGGTATAGCAGCCTGGTATAGCAGCCTGGTATAGCAGCCTGGTAAAGCCTGGTATAGCAGCCTGGTAGAGCCTGGTAGAGCCTGGTATAGCAGCCTGGTATAGCCTGGTATAGCAGCCTGGTAAAGCCTGGTATAGCAGCCTGGTAGAGCCTGGTAGAGCCTGGTATAGCAGCCTGGTATAGCAGCCTGGTAAAGCCTGGTATAGCAGCCTGGTAGAGCCTGGTAGAGCCTGGTATAGCAGCCTGGTAGCACAAAGCAAAATTCACCCATGTACGTAGTGTTTTTGGCTGGTTGACTGAATGACTTTCTGGGGATTTGTGGTTTTAATTGTCAGCGTCATGAACCAACCAGACAGGTTTGATGAGTGTAGGAAGTTTCCCACGACACACCTGTCACACACACATACAAACTCTCCCACTCACTGTGTTTCTCTCCATCCAGGGAGAGTGTACCTCTGTCCTCTCTGGAAGATTGTGATTCAGCACCCACTTCCCTATTCATCACACCTCCTCCTCCTCCTCCTCAGCACACAGACCAGGCTGCGACCGGAGGGGTCCAGTTATGCGTCAATAACAGGTAGGACACACCCGTCACACACCCTGAACTCTATAACTATAATATTTGACATATAGTTGTGATGTCACAACCTGTATGTTCCAAGGCATGTTTCTGTGTGGAGTTAAACGACTGACGGTCTGTGTCTGCCATGTTCTCTGTAAAACAAACACGTTTAAAGTAAAGATAAGGAGGAGGTGAGGAGGAGGAGAGGAGTAAAGGAGAGGTTAGCAGGAGCATGTGAGGAGGTGAGGAGGAGGAGGAGGAGGAGAGTAGTCTGGAACAGAGGAACAGAGTGTCAGACAGGAAAGAGAGTGAGGTCATGGTTTCTAGTATCTTGTCCGTCATCCTGTTTTCGTCTCTACTTCCTCTCCCTGTCCACCAGGAAATAGTTTTATATTTTGTTGAAGAGATCTTTGTGTTGCGTGTGTTCTGTCTGTGTGCTCTGCTTCTGGGCATCATAAACCTATTCTAGAAGAGGATTATTCTAGAATAATCTCTAGGTTTAGTGAATGTAAAGAAAGTGCAGATAGGTGGAGGAGGAGTAGAGAGGTGGAGGAGGAGTAGAGCGGTGGAGGTTGATGATCCCAGAGTGATGCTGATCTGCACACAGAAGGAGCTCTGTTTTCTTTTCTTATGACAGGAAGTGATATCAGCGCAGGTTAGCTGCAGACTGCAGGAGGTTGCAGCTAACAACACACTTCCTCTGTGGTGTGTGTGTGACAAGCAAGCAGACAGACAGGCAGGCTATGAAGGGCTATGATACCAGGCTATGATGATGTATAGATAGCCTAAGCCCCTTCCACTGTCCCCCATGTGACATTATTTCGGAAAAAATATGTATGTTGGTAGTCAATGGAGAGACAAATAATTCTTGATCCCGTTTGAATTGTGCCATGAATTACACATATGATGTTTGTCAATTTAAAAGATCATTTTTCAAGTCAGGAAATTCACAGTTTGTCGTAAAACAGTACAGTAACATGTAGTTTTGTGTTAAACATTTAGTACACTACATCTCTCATCTCGCACAAAATACGTCACCAACACCAACATGTATCTTACCTGATGTGTTTTATCCTGGTCCTTTTATCAGCCAGGAAGCGAAGGAACCAGTAAGACCTGTTGCTCATGTGATAGCATCCCTTATACCTGGCTCTACCACACAAATTAAGAAACTCATACACTCACATTTTTCACATAATCACACACCCACAAATCAGCATTCATGCAATTAGAGTTGCACACTTGAATATTTTCTTACAAATAAATGTTTTTCCTTGGATATTTTTCTAGCACAAATTCAATAACTACAACGGCTTGAATCTCCCACTATGATTTGCAAGTGTTTGCTGTTTTTGCACACACATTTCTGCACACTTTCACCTTTGCACCACATATCTCAGTGAAACCTGGATTTGTACCTGTAGAACCAGGGGGTGGGCATTGTTCAGAGAGTACAGAACCCTTTTGGCCAATCAAAGGTTTGCAGATGACATTGCACCAGTGGAACGAACATGACGAGATGGAGGGCAGGAAGTGCTCACTGGATATACAAACACTGGATATAGCTACATGACTACTCTTCTTGAGAACATACAAAATGCTGATGATTTGCGTTGTGTATGGTGCTCAAATCAATGAGAGAAAACCCATAGTTTTGATCACATTCCAAAAATGGAACATAGAAAAACAGGAGAACCAGTCCAGGGCTCCCAGAGTCACCCACCTACTGTCTAAGCCTTTCAGTAAGGATGCAGATCCATCAGCACCAAAACAGAGCATTCACCCACATCAGAAGATATCATTATATCATTGGAGACTCTGAGAAGAGCTGTTTCAGTGAAATGCTTCTGAAGGAAACCATATTGGAATTGAGCTAAAATGCAGTCAAGGCAGCAGTGAGCAGGCATGGACCAATAGACCCAAGCAGATTTTTAAGCATGGGAGTTGGTAAAATATCTACAGGGCTCGGGAGGGAGGTCTCATGCTCCTCACCAGGTCAATGATGTCTTCCAGGGAAATAGGACAGAAGCAGTCCAAAATTATAAGTGAAGCAACTTGACACATTATTAGACTCATTAAAACGTTTTAGTATTTTAATGGGTCTATTGGCGAGTAGAAGCAAAACACTCATGGGATGTCAGAACACATGAATGCCATATTTGTCTATTGCCACTGACGCTAGATAAAGAATAGGAAGCAGAGTCGCATTGTATCGTAACGTAGTCATGTGGGACCCAGGTCATACGTTTGATCTGCAATGAGGCTACGGCAGTAACAAAAGAATACAATCTGAGATGGCAGTGCATCACGTGTCACTCCAACTTCAATGGAACAGTTACGATGGGTTCAGATGCTTGTCCAATCAAAGTACAGGGCCTCTTAATTTTCAATAATCTGGCCCTCATAAGAAAGTAGTTGAATAGCCCTGGTTTAGTTTGAAGTAGCCTATAGTTATAGTAGTAGTAGTTATATCTTAGTTGACAAAACTAGTTAGAAATTTGAATAACAAATAGACAATGTAGTATTAGTGCTAAATAATAGGCAATAACAATACGAACATATATCTTGACTGGCTGGGGGAGGGGGAGGGTGTTGAACAGCGCAAAGAACAAAAGAGTCTCATCATTAAGCACCCATCACACCTTTATCAAGACAAAATTGTGAAAGATGACGTTACATAACAAAACTACAGACATCAATATGGCCTATTATAAGGTCAATGACGATGATGAAGGCATATGAGGTCACTGTGCTAATGAAAACCTAGTACGTGTGGGGTTTTTTTGCTTACCAATAAACCCAATAAAGTATCAACGATTTTTTTGTGACAGTTATAATAACGTTGCTTTATTCATAGCCTGCATATATGCGACATTCAGGTGATACAATTACGGTCGGCTACAAGGCAGTAATCTAATATAAAATTATCAAATACATTTGATATTTTGATGTATAACTTGATATATATATGTCTATATATACATGTACAAGGTGGTCCAAAAGTCTGGAAAGGCTTATTGTGGTTAGTCTGTGTGAGATTAATGTCCACAGGGAATAAGGTAACTGCGGCCTTGCACCTACTGCGGGGATCATGTTTACATTTACATTTTACATTTAGGACATTTGGCAGGCTTTTGTCCAAAGCAACTTACAATAAGTACATTTGTCAAAAGAGTGAAACAACAATATATTGCTGATAGTACAGTAAGATTTGAATAAATAAAGTCGTGAAATTGCTTGTAGCCTTGTTTTCCGATATCATTTCTGAATTTGAAGAACACACACGTGCAAATAAGACATATTTAGGAAAGGTCATGAAAGGGCGATGCTGAAACTTGCTTGACAGTTTTACCTGGTTTATCTGTCAGTTTATACTGTATAGTGTTAACCATGTTGTTAAACGGAGTTATAAGGCAGTGAGTGGCTGCATTGAAGAAACGGGTGTTCCTGATGAATCCCCCACTATTAATGTGGTTGGGTAGAAGAGGGGGCGAGGAGATGACGGCTGTGGGTTCCCGGGGCAGGAGACTGACCGAGGATGGGATGTCCGAGCAGGCGAGAGTTGTGGCCAGGTAGTGACATCAGACCCGAGGGAAGGATTTCCAGAGCACAGTCTCTTTTATGAATGTACGACGGGACGCGGAGGACGTTGCCCAGGCTGGGCTGTTGATCTGGCCCCACAGAGGAGCGGCGAGCCACCTGAACACCGCTGGCCACCAGTGAAAGCAGAGTCACAACAGCTTGGAGAGGCTTATGCGAGGGGGTGAGGCAGCCACGTCCAAATCTCTGTTGCGACCACGGACCAAATGGTAAATGGACTGCATTCATACACCGACGGCGGTGTCAACCATGCAAGGTAACAACCAGTTCGTCGGGAGCAGTTAGGGTTAGGTGTCTTGCTCAGGGACACCTCGACAATTAGCTAGGCGGAGCCAGGGATCGAACCAGCAACCTTCCGGTTGCCGGACAACCGCTCTACCCCCTGAGCTACTGTCGCCCAGGACGATGGATGATGGTTCGGTGTCAAGTGGAGGGGTCCCACAGAACTGTCCTGTATCGTTGTGCTGAGAGAGTCAATCCGTTTGGACTGCCCAGAAGCCACGTCAATGAAGCTGCAGGGATGTGATTTTTCTGGATTAATCCAGAAAATATGACCCACGTGAATCATGCAAATCTGATTTTGTTGAGGGGGCGGGGGCTATGAAGTTTTTCGGCAATTATTCGTTTGTTCCTAGGTTATGATATAGGCTTAATTAAAAGGTTAATGAAGGTTTAGACAGAAGCTTGGCGATATTTGCTTCTAAAACAAAATAGCTTGTTGAAAAAGGACAGTGAAGGACACTGAATTCTTCATCGCTAATGTAATTGTGTGTTTTCTGTCTGTCTGAAACAAACCTAATATATGAAATGTCTCTTAAACAAATCAATTACATTGTATGATAGGCTATAATATAAAAGTAAATATGATAAGTGTGTGTGTGTTGTCACCATACGCAGAGTAGATTTCTCCACTGCTTGATTTGTTATTATTTGTTCGTTAATATAATTATAATACCAGTGTTGACTTGTCCCTTAAACCAATAAAATAATATAATGATTGTAACAGGCCTATGTAACTTGATACATACTAATATGTAATCTGCGCAATGACAATTAAGTTGAATCTAATCTAGAAAGTGAGTGGTGATGAGTGATTTTTCCTTGTGATCAAATAAATATGTAAGATGCAGGTCTACCTTTACTTTGTTGTTGATCAATCAGATGATCAGTCACCACCAAGCCTGAGACTGGTCAAAAGCTGTAAAACATTTGTTCTGCAGTTCATCAGAAACCTGTCAAATATCAGATATCTTTGTGTTTGCTTTCTTGAGTAATACACAGTCCTCACAGGGCATTTGTTAGCTTAGCTTAGTCACCAGGCTAAAAACAAGCCCAGCCAAGCAGTAGCCGAAACGGTAAGATCATATAACATAACTGGCGGCACTAGCTCAGGAGGTAGAGACGGTTGTCTGGCAACCGGGAAGGTTGCTGGTTCGATCCCTAGCTCCCCCTTGCTAATTGTCGAGGTGTCCCTGAGCAAGACACCTAACCCTAACTGCTCCTGAAGAGCTGGTTGAGCCTTGCATGGTTGACACCACTGTCTGTGTATGAATGTGTGAATGTGAGGCAATGTAAAGCGCTTTGGATAAAAGCGCTATATAAATAATCCATTTACAATTTCATATAACTTAAGATCCAAACGTCCGATGATTAATATCTTTTGCCTTGTTAAAACATATAGGTAAACTAATCAGGATCTAAACAGAGTAGCATAGAATTGTGGCTAAAAACTGGATAAAAATGTCAATTTATGAGCTTGACAGAGTATGTGCGTGCCTGTCTATCTACCTGCCTGTCTATCTGTCTGTCTACCTATCTGTCTGTCTATCTGCTTGTCTATCTATCTGTCAGTTTATACTGTATATCCCGGTTTACCATCATGTGTAAATGTGGACTCATTTGACAGAACAAATGAGGCTTGTTTTTTCTTGTTTAAGGTTTTTGTTTTGTATTGAACTTTATTTTTAACTGAATGGGGTAGTTGTTTAGAAAGTCTATCATTGAGGAATGTTGCATTATCAGATGTCATCGAAGCCACACCACTCGACGACTGATAGGTCAAAAGACAGGAAGTAAGCCATCAGAGTCCCATAGGATTGGGCGGTGAAAGAGGACAGAGACTTGTAAACACCACTTCCAAATTCTTTTACGTTCTCTTTTACCTTCTTTACTGCCTCCTTTCAATAGGTTTTAGCACTTGTACTCCCACTAACCTTTCTCCTCTCTTCTCCTCTCTGCTCTAGTCTGCTCCTCCTCCTCTCTCTCCTCCCCTCCTCTCCTATCCTCTCCTCCACGAGATGTTTGTGTAGTTCAGTCATGACATTCTTCTGACCAGTAGATCATTACTTTATTACACACATACACACACACACAACTATAATTTCCTGTGAGATGAGAGAGATGATTATTATGGCCTGGCCCAGTGGGTTCCCACGGCTACAGATAGGCTCGAACCCACCCTGCCGGGTGTGTGTGTGAGTTTTATTCCTTGTAAGGCACAAAAGCTTTCACAAAAGGATTCATACTTTCCGCGTGACGTAAATGTCGTCATCCCATAACCGACCCTCGTTAACCGCTCATTAACCGTTAACTGAAAAGGATAAACAGGCTATAAAAAATGGTTTTGTTATCATTGGAAAGGAGGGGTGGCCCGAATACAGACTTTCAAATTTCAAGATAATAATCGCTGCATTTCCAAAGTTAAACACCTCAGCCTGTTAAAATCCAGAGTTGTCTGAGTTATGCCATGTGCCTGTGTGAGTGTGTGCCCCCAGAATTATTAAATAAAACAGATTATTACAAAGGCTTTTTGTGGCATGTGTGTGGTTGGTGGCTGGTTTAAGCAGTCTCACCTAGCCAGAGACTAATTGGTTTGTCTGGGTGAGGCTGCACACCTGTGGGCCATTGCCTAATCAAGGCCCACAGGTTAAACCAGCCACCACCACACACACTCGAGAGAGCACTAGCATGCTAGCACAGTTACCACCTGCTCTGTCATTCATTTTCAAACAACTTGCAATAAACCGGATTCTTCACCACCTTCCTGTGTCTGCTATTTGGGGAAACCCTTTAAGAACTGCCACACGCCACCTAAGTGGCTTCTTAAAGGGTTCCCCCAAACAGCAGACACAGGAAGGTGGTGAAGAATCCGGTTTATTGCAAGTTGCTTAAACCAGCCTCCAACCACACACATGCCACATACCCCCAACACAAAATTAGAAGAAAAAAAAAACACAAGAAACTGGACTCTCAGGGTTACCATACCTAAAATTAAAAAAACAACCCCCAACCCCATTGTCCCCACACCTCCCCAATGTGGCCAGCCAACCCCCCTCCCCCTCCTTCCTGGAGCCCGGAGGCCTGGGCTGCTGCCTTGGTCGGCGAAGGTGTCTCTGGGTAGACTGCTGCTGCTGCTGCTTTTGAGGCTGCTGCTTGGGCTCATAGCTAGTAGGCTGCTGCTTTTGAGGCCATTGCTGCTGGGGCTCGTAGCTAGTAGGCTGCTGCTTTTGAGGCCATTGCTGCTGGGGCTCATAGCTAGTAGGCTGCTGCTTTTGAGGCCATTGCTGCTGGGGCTCGTAGCTAGTAGGCTGCTGCTTTTGAGGCCATTGCTGCTGAGGCTGTCTGGATGGGCTGGGTGGAGGCTCAACACCAGGGCCGTGGTGGAGCTTGGAGGGCCTGGAACAGCCATCGTCAAGGCCACCCTCCACCAGGCAGACGTGGCAAAGTAACATGAACAAATTATGACGGTGTACTAAATTACAACCAAAAGTTTGTAACATTACTACAACCAGAGTAATGTTATATTGTTTGAATACAAAATGAATGAAGGATACAAATTCAATTCAAAATCAAATATTTGGGGCCAGCCTTTTATTTATACATTTGCAGTGGCAGCAAAAACGCAAAAACAGAATGAGGATTTATTTTCAAATATTTTTTTAACCATTTAACTGATAGTGTTAATCGTTAACAGTTTAATGGTTAACATCCCCAGTCAAAAATGTTATGGCGGTTGGCAAACAACATTATGGTGCGTTACCTCCACCAACTAGAGTGGAGTGTGGATGGGGAAATGCGCATGTGTGGAACGCCAGGCCGTCACGGACCCTCTACTGTAGCATGAATGGAACCGCGTGCGCATCTGCAGGGTTAGGGGTTCTATTCCCTGGTTATGAATGAATGCACAGAGAGAGACCTTTGTTTTCCACTGCCACATGATGCATCATGGGATAACCAAAACAAAACAAAAAAACGTCTTATACACTTATGTACTTTGGTAACATATTATCACTTCACATTTTCACAAGCTGTCCACCTTTCCCCTTTCTGTTCAACTGGTCTTTTCATCGAGTCTTGTTACTCACCTCTCGCTCTCTCCCTCTCTCTCTCTCTCTCTCTCTCCTTCTCTCTCTCTCCCTCTCTCTCTCTCTCTCTCTCTCTCTCGCTCTCTCTCTCTTACTCTGGGTGTGTCATCTGCTGATATGGGATGTTTACTCTGGTCTTAATGACTCTTAATGAGCGTCCAACCTAACGAGGAGGGAGTTTGAGTCTAGTGGAAGTTAGTCGAGCAACGGAGCAGAGAACGGATTATATTCTTCTTCTGTGCGGAGGATGTAATGCAAGAGAAACAACACAATAACACATTTTAAGCATTCTTAAGTGGAGGAGGACTTAAGAATGTATTGAGACAAGAAGCGCTGCTCAACCCGGGACCTGGCCCCTGGACACGGAGAGAGAGCGAGAGAGAGAGAGAGAGAGAGAGAGAGAGAGAGAGAGAGGGAGGTTGTAACTGGTGTCAGAGAGAGAGAGTGGTTGTAACTGGTGTCAGAGAGAGAGAGTGGTTGTAACTGGTGTCAGAGAGAGAGAGTGGTTTTAACTGGTGTCAGAGAGAGAGAGTGGTTGTAACTGGTGTCAGAGAGAGAGAGTGGTTGTAACTGGTGTCAGAGAGAGAGAGATTAGTTTTAA